>CM035419.1:126146505-126198005 GCA_020310875.1 Ceratopteris richardii
CTGTCTTGTATACATCTATATCTATCAATTCAGCAAGATAAGACTTCCACAGCACACGGTGTACTGGAGGAAACAAGATTCTAGACCTCACCTGTGTCCAGGCAAATACCCCTTCCTTGGATCTCAAGCAAGCTCATGAAGAGGGAAAAAAGCCACCCAAATCCAGTCTCGACATCATAGCTAACCAAGTCTCAATCATATGATCAGCTGTTGATGTTCTGTTCACAATCCCAGTCAGTGTGATCCTAGAAAGAGATTAAGGATGTAGTTACCAGCGGTCGACCTAGTTGATCAAGCCAACCTATTGCGAGAATCCTGGTCAATCATTTGACTTGACCTTGGTTGACCATTTTGTAGCACATAGGAATGGAGACATATTGAGAGGCCTTTTGGGTCTATGATATATAACATGAGTGAAGGTTTTGGTACCACACCACAATCAGTGGTAACTAATGCTACTCACCATCAGTGAATCCATTCCTGTTTTACAGAGTCTATGGGACTCTCCAAGGGATAGAGATGTTCTGCTTTTAGCTGAATCCAGCTGAGACTTGGTCGTGTGCACATAAAGCATGTTGGCATCATGATTACAGTCTGCTTCCAGCTTGTACAGGTTAACTTGCTATGTAATTCTCCTTGGAGTCTCCCTTTTTAGACTCGTGTGACTAGAGACATGAGAGCTTTTTTCCTTGAATTGGCATAGCTTGATAAAGAGACAGATGTGTATGTAGAAATGCATGAATCAGCAACAATGTAGGCTATCCGTAAAAAGCTCCATCTCCATCTCCATCTCCATGAACCTGGTTTTGTAATCAGTCAGGGCATGTAGATTCTGGTATGCTATTGGGTAGACACATCCTTACAAGAGTTGAGTTGGAGATTGGCTGATACAGAGCACCAGCTAAGGCCAGAAGTCCAATACCTTGTAAATTGACCAATTTCTATCAGCCTTGTTCAACTGATTGGTTCGACCTTGGTGGAATCGATCCTGCTCAGCCTTTTCTTGTCTATATATGAAGGTTTATATTTTCCTCAAAGTTTTGGCCGATGCTGCTCAGCCTATCTGGCAATGCTTAGAGTGATTAGATGAATGTATCCTCAGGCTGGTATGACAGAGGGCCCATCTGTAAGACCTTCCTATCAGCTCCTCTACTTATGCATATATCTTTCCAACAATGGCAGGAATTAAACTCTTGCAAGTTGCCACTGAAGGCCTCCCATCTTTCCCATGTGGCACAGATTTTTGCAGCAGAAACCTTCCATCCACACAAGGCCACCACCTGGATTTCAGAATATATAATATGAAGGCTATAAAACGGTCCTTTAGCAGAGAAGGGGGCGTACAAGTTGTACATTATTCAACACACAAAGAACATTGGAGAGAAGACCGTCAAGCAAGAGAACAGATAGTAAGAATGAAGAGAGTCACATTTCAGCAGACAGAAGGAAGAGTGAAGGGAGTGTGTTGGAGCAGACAGAAGGAAGAGTGAAGGGAGTCACATACAGTCTGTGTTCCCCTAGTCCAAGGCCTCCAATTGGAAGGTCTAGAGAAGGACGAGGCACATTCGATGCAAAGTAGCTACTTGCCTAAAATAATTTCTAGTGCATGCAATGTCACCCTGATTTCCATTTTAGATTGACATGAGTCTGCTTATCTAGAGTGAGTTTGCTTAGCTCTATGTTCTATAGTAGCAAGGATTGAGCTTGCCCAAAGTAATTTCTTGTGTACAATGCTACGTTGACTTTCTTTTTAGATTGATACAAGTCTACTTATCTAGAGCGATATTGCTTACTGCTATGTTCTATGGTTGCAAATATTTAAGTCCACCATTCATGTCTCAAACTCACCTTTGTTGTTAATCTTCTATAATCACAACATCTGTCTCAATTACTTCTACCATCGATGTCTTTTTAATAGTGATCACTTTGTGAAGAGTTGGACTACCCTAAAATGTGTTACATAGTTTCCTGATCCAAGGAGAACCCTTCTCTCCAATTGTAGTACCCCAATCTGCAGAGCTACAAAATGTCTAACAAGTGTTGCTTCTCCAGAAAGGGAAATCTGAACTGACTGGCTGTGACAATTGAAAAGATCATACCCCAGTGATACTCTCTTCATGGTAACCATCTGTCATTTAGAACTGCCTGCCATCTAAGAATCTTGCAATCTAGCGTCCACTGCACCCATCTTTCCAACATTCCCTCTGCTGTAATGAGATTTTATGTCAAATAAAAGGCCACAAGACAGAAAAGTAAGACCTACACCCTAAGCAGTCCAATCACCAAAAGTGCACTCTACTCCCTGTCTTCTCTCAGTTCTATGGTGAAATATCTCAAAATATGAGGTCTCTGCACCTCCTCAAGGTCGGGAAAAGATGTTCAATGAGCGGAGTGTCCCATTGGGAATTCGGAAAACTTCCCTAATCAAAGAGGTTAGAGTCTGACTCAAGAGTTGAAGTGGAGAAGAAGCATCTAACCAAGAGACTCAGAGTCACTCTGGGTTCTGCAATGAATGTAGGAGATTCTTCTAAGTGCCACTGGAATGAAATCCATGGCCGGTAATGAACTTGGACAATACCTAGCTTTGTATTCATGAATCTAAGTACCCATTCCTCCGTCCAATCTAGGTCAGCCAATGATTTCCCTCTACATGTCTTCTAGGTGAGAGGAGGGAGAGAAGAGAAATTATTGTATAGCCTTTTGTTGCAATATTCCTAAATATGCAAAGTAAGGGGATCTGTGCATAGTCCAAAGACATCCTTGTCTCGAGTCTGGGATTCCAAGAAATTGCATCTCTTTTTATTAGGTTTTTCTTGCCATATTGGAAACAAGAAGAATACATACTATGCCCTTTTTAGTGAGATGCTAAACCAAACAGCTGGTCATGCTTTCTCTAGGGGAAGGACACCTGAGATACCTAGCAGATGTACATCCATGTTTCTGTAAGGAAGGCTACCAATGTAAAATTCCCAGCAAATATTCTCCAAACAAACACTTTCATGCGAAAGACCACCATAAGAGCAAATATTTTCTCACATCAATTTCTTGCTTTTACTACAGGTAGATAAAACAAGTGAGGATTAAGTAGGGTTTGTGCGATTCCAAGTTGCACACCTAATTTAGATGACATTCGCTCCACAACCTTTGAACCGGAGAGCTACATGAAAAATTAACATCAAGTGGGTATCCAAGGTGCCTGAAAAGCTATATTGGAATTTTCTTTCCCTCCCAAAGTAAAGAAGGAAAATCCTTGCAAACCCACATCAGTAAGTGCTGCTTTTTCTACATCGACACATAGAATTGATGCAGTACTAAAGGGAGAAGTGTTGATATTTCTGGTTGTGCCATCAGCAAAAATGATTGTATCATCTGCAAATCCAACTCCTATTTTATCTAATCTATGTTCCTTGTATATAACCATGATGCATCACATGATCCAGCATATGAAGCAAAGGAGTAGTAACACACAAAGAACAATGAACTTAAAGGACAACCCTTACATCCAGATCTTTTGATCAAGAAGGGAGTAGATAGCCGACCTTCTGCAATGTAGTTACTCTAGAATTGAATCCCAAAGTTGATGTTCTTGAGGCACGAGTAATCATGCAAAGCTAGTATAATCCACATGAACTTTGACTATATCGAAGTCACATGATAACATTACTCTTGCTTGAAGCAACTTTCCTTCACATCAACAAATAGCATTTAACAAACGACCCAAAACTTGTACTTATCGATAGAGTGTTAGACATGTAGACATTAATAATGGTATACACTTGTATAGCCTGAATTATGGCCCTGCAATTTTTTTTGGATCAGCTAAGTATTCTTATATTCTGAGTCGAATTCTAGTCTAATTCCAAAGGAGAGTCCAATTTTCCCAAAATTGTTCTAATCTAGAAAGGGAGACCGATTTCTTCAGAATTGGTCTCACTTGTGTAAGTACAGGTAGAATTGATCTCACTGGTGTAAGTGGAGGCAGAATTGGTCTCACTGGTGTAAGTGGAGGCAAAAGAGAATTTCCCCAAAATTTTGTTAGAATTGCTCTTATAGTCTAAATCTCCAAATTGGTCTCAAAGACAAATTTCCCAAATTCGTTGAAAACACAAATTTGTCTAAGGCAAAGACTACAATGATTCTTGAAGACCAAATTATTCAGAGCAGAGTAAGTGGACAACAGTCTTGATTAGCCACTACAAGTGCATCACCCGCCAAGAGCAGTCGAGCAGAGAAAGAGAGTGGAGACCGAGAAAGAGAGAGTGGAGACCAGAGTACTGGATTTGGCAAAGTACCCGACTTAACAGAGTACTAGAAAAGTGCAAGTCAAAGTTGGAGGTAACAGAGTAGTGGAGTAACCACCTAGCAGAATGGCTTATATAAAGAAGAGAATTCAGGACATCTAGTCACGATAGAGAGAGAAGGAGAGTATATAGAAGAGTGAGGATACTTGAGTGAAGTGCACCGCTGCTCTCAAGCTTAAGCAGCTGAGTTCCACGAGCTAGACAAGAGACTTTGGTGTCGTCATTGAGGGTGGACAAGCGGAGTGAGTGTACAAGGCCCGAGCTCCAGCAAGAGGTTTGTGTGCTTCAGCAATACATTGGAGGTTGGATTGTGTGGTTCAGTAGTGCATTGGAGGTTGCCAGTTTGCATAAGGAGCACTAGAGATTGCCAGTTTGCATCAGGAGCTTCCCTTAGCATCCAATGCTCCCTTTCATTGTCATTATACCGTCTATCTTGTATGCTTGATGTTTATAGATTAATGCTTCTATGACTCTTAATTTTGCCTCTTATTTTGACGATTCGTGTCTCACTTTATAATATCCTTGTGGTTTTGTGCAAAGCATGCACATAGTGCATACTCCACTCAGTAAAAGAACCTACCTCGAGCACAAGAAGAACAAGAATTTCTTGTCTAAGAGGTTAGCCTTTGAGGAGGCATCGGAGCTTGAGCTATATCGCCTCATTATGAGTATGGACAGTGCTACAGCATGGCGTACAGGGGACCCACACACATGGCATGATTATGCTGAGAGATTATATGAGGTACTTGGGCAGCCCCCCATTACCCAACCACCTGAGCCTTGCCCTTCTAGTTCTTCTTTCTTCACAGCAAAGATGGTTGAGAGGGCCATAGGACGACTACGACATGAACGTTTGATAGACCACACAGGATCGAAGAACGAGCATCTCATATACGCACCTCCACTATAGCCCCGTTGATTGCACATGTATTCAACCAGGCTATAGGGGTGGGCTTCCCAGAGGAGTTGACTAGGCACACCATTGTGCCTATCCACACATCTGACGCACCCTGGACCCAAGGAACTACAGGACCATCATGATTGGCCACGCCATGGCCAAACTATACGGGGCCATACTTGAGGCAGAGATCAGCTCATATGCAGAGAGAGAGAGAGGGGCTATGGACACGAGGCGAGGCAAGTTTTCGAAGGGATTTCTCAACTATTGATCACATCTTCATTTTGTGCTTCCTCATTGATGTGGCAAAGGTGCAGAAGAAGAGATTATATTGCTTCTTTGTGGACTTCCGCAAAGCTTTTGATATCGTGGGAAGAGAGAGGCTCTTCCAATGCCTCTAGAGCTTGGGGGTACCATGAGAGATGATTTGGGCTATCTATTCACTCTATGAGCAGGTGACTGGGAGTGTACAGTGCCATTGCTAGCACCATTGGTGTTAAGCAAGGCTGCCCACTCTCCCCCACTCTATTTGGTCTCTACATTGACGAGATTGAGGATTACATTCTCTGAGATGGAGGATAGGGTGCAGACCTCGTAGGTACACATGTCCATGTTTTATTATATGCCGATGACATTATATTTATTTCAGAGTCACCCGAGGGGTTACAACGCCACGTGGATGTCATGGATGAGTTTTGTACACAGAGGGGCTTGGCTTGATAGTAAACCTTGGCGAGGCCAAGGCCATGATCTTCAACACCTCCCCCATGGTGAAAAATATAGTAGGATTCACAGCTGCCGGCTGACACATTGAGGTGGTCACTTCCTATGTCTACCTCGAGATCACATTCACGAGCTTAGCTGGTCCCTTCCACATGAGGCAAGCAGCCACCAATAGACTCACACGAGGATATGCAGCTTTAGCCATGTTAGAGTGGAGATGTCACCAAGCACACTTTTAGGACCCCGCACGAAGGGGTGGCTATTTGACACACTAGTCAGACCAGCTATAATGTATGTTGTGACAGTTGGGGCCCCCGTGCTCACAATCACTAATGGAGTGTGATCGAGAGGTCACAAGTACGTATGTTCTCACGACTATTTTGCGGGAAACAGTCATTGCCACATGACATCATAAGGGCAGAGCTAGCTACACCACCTATGGTAGTAGATGCACCATTCCATACTATTTGCTTTATTCAGAGGATGAGGGAGCTACCTAAGACAGATTCACACACGGACCATTTGAGGCATCCATACACATATCAGAGTCAAGATATGAGAGAGCTTGGTACACTCAAGTTAGAGTGTGGTTTGATAGTCATGGACTTGATATGGACAGATTGCCGCCTTTTTAGTATGTCCCAGACTCACCTCACATCCACCTCTCCCGTAACGAGAGGTACATTGTGCTTAGACACGATCTCTAGCAGCTCTATATTAGTTAGACATGGCTTACACCACACATGGGATCGAGACACTATTGAGACCAGTTCTTAGTCATACTAGCGGACCGTTTCATCCAACTACCATGCTACATGGATACTTACATGCCTCATAGTTTGAGCGTAGAGAGTGGCCAATTGAGGGTCTCATCATACTGACTAGAGATTGAGACAGGCATAGCTCCAGACATTTCCTGAGAGGAGCGTATATGCAAGATATGCAGAGTAGAGATGGAGGATTAGGAGCACTTTGTATGGAGATGTAGCACATATGATGACATCAGAGGCTGATATGAATCTCTGTTTACGGGGCAGCCCACCCTCCGAGAGATCATGGGCTCTAGAGATCAGTGACAACTCGGGCGATTCTTATTAGAGATACAGAGTCATAGAGATTCCCTACTCAAGCCCACCAGAGAAGCCCCGCCGGGAGGGAGACAGAGTAAGCTCACTGACTTCTTTGTTCTACCATGTGGAGCAGCCCTTCCCTCCCTCGGCTCACACATCAAGAGGGGTGACTCTTCAGCAAGCTCAAACCTCTCGAGCTAGGAGACGACCCCATGCCATAGGATATCGGGCCTCAAGACTTCACCGACACCAGATTGCAGAGATCCAGTCTTGTGACCATCGCATCATGGAGGAGAGACAATCCCAGATGATGGTTGATCCCGCTGCAGTCATCCGGGCGGCCGTGACTCCACATCCACCTATGTACCACATCTTACACCCACCCACTAGTACAGGATGGAGCTAGTTAGTCCCTCATATGCATTCACATGCTTTTACTACCTTTTCACATATAAAATATCATAAATATAGCACTGCATACACCCCGTCCTCACTTTCATGGGTATCTCCAGATGCCTTCTACGGAGATCTATATCAACTTCTACCAATTTTTTTTAGCAGTTTTATTTTTTCTGTTGATAGAAGACCATGTACATTGATTTGTCTCATAGGCTGAGTTCGGCCTCACAATAGACGTAAAAACACTTTCTTTCTTTCTTTCTTCACGTGCTTAATTTGGCATGCCCAACGGGACCTTGCTTTGCATTTTTCTCCTTCCTGTTCTCTATTTATTGTTCTATCTTCAGGTGATAATAGAAAGTACCTCTAAGGCGACATTTTGATCTTTTTCTTTAGTCTTTGTTGCTTTCAAAATTAGTCTCTCAGAATAAGTCCAAATTTAGAATTAGTCCAATTTTTCTTAAGTCTGTCTTTTTTCTAATTAGTCCAAATTTTTCGTCCAACCTTCTAGTCCAAATTTTGAATCTAAAGCTTCTCTCAAAATTATTCCAAATATGTCGTCCAACTTTTTAGTCCAATTTTTTCGTCCAAGTTTTTAGTCCTTAACCCAAGTTCTAGTCCAATTTTTTAATCCAAAGTTTTAATTTAGAAATTGTTTCAACTGCTCAATGATGGCCCCTGTTTTGCACAGCCCACGAGGGAATCTTCTCAGAGTTCGCGCGAGTACGGAGACCGACGTTTCTTGGAATATCTGCCCAGCCGCGTACTACTCACTCAAAATCTCTCTCTCATTGATTGAGTCCAATATTCTACACATGAGTGCCACATGGCACTCATGTGTGAATCCTCTAAATGGGGTTAAGAGGTTGTTCACACCTCCTCCATTTATTGACTCCATATAACATTTCCTTCCCCTTAACTCCATTTTTGTCCTCAAAAATCTTACTGGAAGGTCTAAAAGAAAGAGATAATCAAGGGAATAGTACTCCCACTATATCCCCATGTATAGAAATACATGGTATAGTCTCCGTGTTGTTTCCCCATATCCTTCCCCTTAAGAAGACTCTTGGGAAGGTAGTCTAAAATTGGGAAACCGTCTCTGAAGGGTGCTAACCCGCTCCCATGTGGCACTATCCTCTGAACCATATTTCCACCTTACTAGACACTCTTTATACAAGTGACTTCTCGTCCGTTTCTCTCAAGTGCGTAGTATGCTCTCAGGCTCATGTGGAATTGATTGAACAGAAATAGGCTCTACTACCTCACTATCTGGAATGAGGTTGTCAGATTCACCCAGCCTTTTCTTAAGTCGGCTAACATGAAAAACTGGATGGATTTGACTATTCTCTGGAAGTTGGAGCTGGTGAGCCATCTTTCCTATTCTCTTAAGTATTTGGAAAGGACCACAATACCTAGGAGATAATTTTGGACAAGGTCCTGTCTTCATGGTTTCAAACCTAGATGGAACTCTAAGATAGACTTCTCTCCTACCTCAAAGTTGATATTTCTCCTCTGAGGGTTAGCATAGGCTCTAGCTCTATCCTGAGCTCTCTTAATGCTTTCCTTAGCAAGCCTAAGCATATCATTCATCTCTTCCAAGAAGTCCTTTGCAGCTTGAACTTTCCAATTCTGTAAGCCTACTGCATAAGGAGCTCTTGGCTGAAACCCATACATAAGCATAAATAGACTATGCCCGGTGGAAGAGTGCTTGGCACTATTATATGCAAACTCTACTATAGGTAAGTACTCTTCCCAATTAGTTTGCCTTTCATTCATATATGCTCGAAGCATATCTTCTAGGATTTGGTTAACCCTTTCTATTTGCCCATCCGATTGAGATGCTCGGTTGTACTCATGCTAAGTTTCGTATCCAATCTTTTGAAGACCGCTCTCCAAAAGTGGCTAGTAAACTTTCTATCCCGATCAGAAACTATGTCTAAAGGAAGACCATATAATCGGTATAGGTTCTCTACAAAAAGTCTAGCCAACTCTGGTGTCCTCACTCTAGTACGTGTCGGAATAAACCTAGCCATTTTGGTTAATCTATCCACAATTACCCAGACTGAGTCGTGCCCTCCATGTGTCTTGGGTAATCCGACTATAAAGTCCATGGAGATACTCTCCCACTTCCCATTAGGAATATCCAATGGGTGGAGTAGTCCTCCAATCCTCAACTCTCACCTTTGTTGACCTTGCATTTGTTGCATTTAAGCACATACTCTAGGACGTCCTTATGAAGTCCAGGCCAATAAAACTGCCTCTTAACAAGATCATAAGGCTTGTTAACTCCTGGGTGTCCCCCACTAGGTGTGTCATGACACTCATACAAGATATGCCGTCTCATCTCAAGATCTCTAGGGACACAGATCTTACCTTTATATAACAGATATCCATCATGGACACTGTAGTTCTTCCACTTGAATCCTTCTTGAGTACCCGTCGATACTCCATCCTCACTGGAAACCCGTATATCACGATCCCCATCTCTATGGCTTCCCAAATCTCGGAATATGCAGGATCAAGCCTACATTTTCCTCTAAGGGACTCAAGTATCTCACTAGTGATCTGAGTAAAACTCAGTCCATTGAGCATAGGCATACGGCTAAGTGAATCAGCCACTACATTAAACTTTCCCTTCCTATACCTAAGCTCATAATCAAACTCCTGAAGGGTCTCTTCCCATCGGGCCTTACGACCTTTAAAGTCTGTTTGATTAGAGAGCCACTTAATGCTCTCTTGATCAAACACTATCGTGACTTTGGCACCATATAAATAATGACGCCACTTCTTCAAAGCATGGACAATTGCATACAACTCCTTCTCATAGACGGAGTAATTCTTCTGAGCCGGTTCTAGTTTCTTGCTTTCAAAAGCTACCGGTCGATCATCCTGTACTAAAACCGCTCCTATAGCAAAGTCACTCGCGTCGGTCTCAACCACAAAAGGTTTGTTGGGATCTGCTATATGTAAAAGTGGAGCTGTAGCAATTGCTACTTTCAACTTTTCCATACTTTGCTTCTGTTCGTCTCCCCAATGAAAGGCTTTCCCTTTTTCTTTAAGCTGTTCCGTCATCGAGACAGCAATCTTGGCATAGTTCTTAATGAATCTTCGATAGAAACCTGATAAACCTATCAGCTCTTCCAGGTTCCTTGGATGTGGCCATTCCATAATAGCCCTTACTTTTTCAGGATCCATCTGGATTCCATCCTGGGAGACTATATGCCCAAGGTATCTAACCTCTGTCTTGAAAAATTCACACTTTGATTCCTTAGCAAAGAGTGAATTTTCCCTTAACACTTGAAATACTTTCCTCAGGTGTTCCAAGTGTTGTTCTTCTGATACACTATAGATCATAATGTCATCCAAAAAGTCTACCACAAAGTGTCCTAGATAAAGCCGTAAAACACTATTCATGAGTTTCATGAAAGTGGAAGGAGCATTGGTGAGACCAAAAGGCATCACCAAAAACTCATAGTGCCCATATCTAGTCCTAAATGTAGTCTTAGGGACATTCCTCTGCCCTAATCCTGATCTGATGATATCCTGATCTAAGGTCAAGCTTGGTAAAATACCTAGCTTGATGTAACTGATCAAATAGGTCTTCCAATCTAGGCGTTGGAAACCTATTTTTGATGGTTACCTTATTAAGTGCTCTATAATCTATACATAGACTCATAGAGCCATCTTTCTTTTTAACTAGGAGCATTGGCGATGCCCATGGTGAGTTACTAGGTTTGATGAAGCCCTTATCTAAATAATCCTGCAATTGCTTCTCAACCTCCTCATGCTGAGAAACACTAAGCCTATAAGGTGGTCTACAAATAGGGTTAGTGTTAGTAAGAACCTCTATGGCAAGGTCAATGTCCCCTCTTTCAGGTGGTAGCCCTCTAGGTAAGTCAGTGGGAAAAACATCTCTGTACTCAAACATAAGATCCTTAAAACTTTTAACCACACACTCTTGTAAAAAAGAATAGTAGAAAGTCCTGTTCATATTTACATTCCTAGCATGAAAATATACATCAGATGAGTTGTCTGTACAATGCTCCATATCATGACTATACAATAAAAACATGTCCTGTACATGCTGAGAATAACAGAGACTATACAACTCTAGTGATGAAATGAGAGGTGCACTAGGTATATCTCTCTCTCCCTGAATACAAACGTTACTTCCATTCTTTTCAAATTCGAGTGTGTTATTTTGATAGATGCATTTAAGTGTATCTCCCAACCCCCATAGCCACTCTCTTCCTAAGACTAGATCTGTCCTCTCCATGTTCATAATTTGGAAGTCCATATAATCTATATAATCCTGCATCTTGACTTCCAAATTGGATATCATAGTATCCCATATTCTTTTATCTTGCCCTTGCATCATAGATACAATGTATTTATGTGCACTAGGTTGTTGGGGAATCTTTAATTTCTTGACCAAAGCATAGTTTATGAAATTATGAGTAGCAGAGTCATCTATCATGACCCGCACCCTGGTCCCGTATACACTACCATGCAGTTTAACTAGGTCATGTGGTCCAAACTGCGGTGACCACAATGACTGAGTCAAACAACAGGTGTGCTCTATATCCTGGTGCATCACCTCCACTCCCTTGCAGCTAAAGCTTCCATGAATAGGAAGGGTCTGCACTAGGTGGACCTCCTTTTTGCCCTTTTCGGAGGCCGTACTAGACTCTGGTCCCTTTTTCTTTCCTTCCCCCTTCTTGAGTGGACAGTTCCACTGTGAATGGCTAGGAGATAGGCACCTAAAACACAGGTTCTCTCTTTTGGCCTTCTCAAACTGGTCTGTGGATAATCTAGGCCCTTGTGATCTTTGTTTTTTAATAAAAACTTTGTTTTTCCCAAAAGGCAACTTCTTCTTGAATTTAGTCGTACTAAGAGGCTTGAGGGGCTGATCTGTCTCCATAGGAGTATACTGAGGACAGTTATGGTCCTCATAAATCTGTGCGTATTTGATCTCCTCCTCAAACGTCTTAGGCGCATTCCTTCTGACTTCCCTCTTTATGGCTTTGTCTAAGCCCCTAACAAACCCTCTGGTCTTCTGAAAATCATCTAAGCCCTTAAGTTTCAAAATGATCTCTCTATAGTGGGATAGGTAGACCGAAAGAGGCCTACCTCTCTGAGTAATCCTGTCCCACTCATCCCAATTCCTCTCCTCCTCATTCTCAGGAAGAAACTCTTTTAGAAAAAGAGTCTCAAACTGAGTACAGTCAGTAGGGATAGAGTTCGCCTCCTTAAGACTCATCCACCACTTATAAGCACGCGGGCCGAGGGAGAGACACGTCTCTAGCACACGATACTCAGGTGGGGTGCCCTTCAATTCATGCAAATCATGCCACTTTTGTAAAAAAGTGTAGATTGCATCCTTGTTCCTGTCTCTGTCATCCCCCGTAAAGGTAGGTGGCTTTAAGTCTTTCAGGAGGGGAGCTTCCCTAGAGCTCTCTCCTTTGTGTTTACTAGGAAGAGAAGTCTCTTTCCTAGTAATCTCTAGAGGAATAGGAGGAGTCTCTCTTTCCTTCGTAGCTAGGAAAGAGGTGACACTAGTCTCAAGTGAGATCATTTGAGACTTAAGCTGCTGTATAAGAGATGTGATGTTACCAAAATCTTTCTCTAGTTTGAGGGTTTGCTCTTTCAAAACTATGAATTGGTCACGAGTGACAAATTCATCTATAAGTTCTTCATAAGTGTATTCTTCCTGTGAAGGCTCTTTCTCTTCTAAGTTCTCTTCTATTTCTTGCCCTAGTTCTACTTCTTCCATTCTATAATCAGGATCCTCTAGTTTCTCTTTAGGTGGAGAAGTGGTTTCAACTACTTGTTTGCCTTTAGTTTCCATAATTAAGCTCCCTTCCCCCGTTTGCTAACTAGAGTGTATGAAAATGAATGGAAGTAAAGTTCAAATATGCAAGAAGAAGAGAAATATATCACAAGAGCACTTCCCTGTTACAAAGTAGAGCTGTGGAAGCGAAATCCACGTGATCCTTGAAGCTTCAAGTAGCTGATTTTGAATCCTCGCCAGGCCCAAATGAAAATTGGAAATGTTCGGTTGGTCCGGGGAGGTTCTAAACACCATAAACCATCCAAAACAACACCAAAAGCATGTGGGAATAGCCCCAACCAAGCAAACTGAGTAAAACCGAGAAACTTCAGAGATTTATCAATCCTCGCCAGTCCAAGAATTGCTTCCCAGCACCTGTACTTCAAGAATTTGAGACTATCCCAAGTGAAAAAAGTGGAAGTGGAGTTCGGATAATGAAAAACTAGGCCCGGGAGTGGCCGCTTAGTTCCTGCTGAAGCGATGCAGAGAGATTTTGGTGGGGCAAATCTCGTCCAAATCCAACACCAATGGATTCTGACCGAAGCTTAGGAGTATAGCTTCGAAATGTGACCAAGATTTTTAAAATCCTTTATCGTATGAGGAAGCTATGGTGCGGGGAAGTTGGGTATGTCAAGGGTAGGAAGTGAAAGAACTCATCCTCATAAATGGATGACTTTGGGAAGCTCAAAATGATGGACTGAAGCTTTTCAAGAAAAACCCATGACCCATAACCCTTCTCCACAGCCCGTATTACATTTATGCATCATCATTTGGCCAATATCTTGATCCATAACATAAAATTTGCCCTTCAATCTTCATAGAAATACAAAATTCTCCCCAAATTTCAGCTTAATCTCGTTGGTGACTTCGAAAATAACTCAGAAAGGCCGCCGATGGAGTTTTCTTATCCCATATGCAAAGTCCAAAGCGGTAGGTATGAGTATATATGTAGAGTAAGAGTCCCTCTTCCCTCATCCTAGAGAGGGGCTTGAGAGCAAGAGGAGTCCCCACTCACTGGCGTGTAGAGTGAGCTGGAGTTCTGCTGCTGTCGCCGTCCACGGGCATGTGACACCTCGATGTGCGAGTCAATATACTCCCGTCGCATGGCGCGTCTGTCGCCGTTCCCTGGCTCGGATACCAATGTTTCAACTGCTCAATGATGGCCCCTGTTTTGCACAGCCCACGAGGGAATCTTCTCAGAGTTCGCGCGAGCACGGAGACCGACGTTTCTTGGAATATCTGCCCAGCCGCGTACTACTCACTCAAAATCTCTCTCTCATTGATTGAGTCCAATATTCTACACATGAGTGCCACATGGCACTCATGTGTGAATCCTCTAAATGGGGTTAAGAGGTGGTTCACACCTCCTCCAGTTATTGACTCCATATAACAGAAATCTTTTTGTCTCTCTATGAGTTCATAAAGAGAAGGCATAGTCTATCACTCATACCCCATCTCATAAAGGAGGATCCATGAGTCTTGTCAAAACACCCATCAAAAGCTGCCACAGAATTGTTCACTCTCCACCTCCTCGAATACCTCCCAAATCTCTACCAGTGCCCAGTGGGTCTTTGTCTTCATCCTCATCTTCGGCGTAAATACTTGCTCACAACAACAACAGAAGAAGGATAGCTAACAATTTATCGGCTCTTTTATCAAGGATTAGCATAAAATTCCCAACATTTTAAAGGAGCTTCCCATGAGGACCATGACGACTGTATGCAAAGATTCTTATCCATGTGCAAGAGCAGGGGGCTCCATGATTGACAAGATACCTTCATTGATCTCTTCTCTGCTACCTTGGAGGGCATTGTTTATCAATGGTTTAGCTAGTACGATAAGGGACATTTTACAACATGGAATGTCTTGAAGACTGCTTTCACTACCACCTTCAAGCCAGGTAATGCCACAAAAGAAACTTTGGATAACGTAGAAAATCTTAAACTTCAGCCAAAAGAATCATTTTCCAAGCTCATGGCTAGAGCAAGTTCTTTGGTGACAAAACTCCCTACCCATCCGAAAGATTTTCTAGTCAAGAAATTGGGTAGAAAAGGCTCTTCCAAAATCCTCTCAACAAAAATTGAGAGAATTATTGAGAGTATATGCAAGCCCACAAGACTTTGAAGGCATTGATGCTAGGATCAAAGAAGCATGCCAGCATCTCGAAGGAAGGGATGGTGGTCAAGAAGATTCTCCGTGGGATTCTATGGCAAGGTTATGGAGGGAGTTGGAGGCTCTCAAGTTACAAAAGACACTCCAAGAGGAGAGAAATTCAATTATTCAAGGGAAGATAATATTGCACATCTCTGACAAGAGGTAGAGGAGTTGAATGCTCAAAAAGAGGTAAAGGCTTTCATATGGTGTACAATCTGTAATACACAAGGTCATAATAACCATGACTATCTAGAGAAGATCACATGCCAGTTCTGTGGAAAAACTGGTCATGAAGCATGAGTCTTACTTCCTTAAAGGAATTCAAACCAACTGGATTCAAGTCCCTAGAGCTAAGTTCAACCACAATATCCAAGAGCATCAACAAGAAGCTATGGCTCCAACTCCCTTGTTTAACAACAATAATGAGAGAAAACCCATTAATAAAAAGAAGCCTATAATGTGTTACGAATGTGGAGATTACGGGCATTTTCAGAGTAGATGTCCTCTTCCAAAAGGATCACTGTTAGCTCAGAAAATGGTTGGTTTTAATGCACTAATGTGGTTCTATTTGGCAAGAAAATACGTTTGATTTCAGGTACTTGAAGAGTGGATTTGATGATTAACGAGAAGCATGTGGAGGTATTGGTAAAGGAAAACAGGGCTATCGATTATGAATTATAATGAGAAGTCAAGAATGGGCTGGTGGAACGGGAAAGGACAAGAACTCGAACAAGAAGAAACTGTGAAGAATGTTTCGATTTGGAGGATTCCGGTGATGGTGGGATCTTCTTATTGCAGATTGCAGGGATGTGGAGAAAAGGGATTGAGCATGGAGAAGCCTTCTAAGAACATAGGAAATACTGACGTGCAGAGAAATTAGAAGCGGCTTTGTTTCAGGGGGAATGCTTTCTTATCAAATATCAAATGCAATCGTTTGACCGATTTCAGGAATTTGATATTCGACACCTCACCGAAAAAGAATTCAGAGATGTGGAGGTGTTCAGCCATTTCTTTGACCTCATCCCAAAGGCTGGCTGTTTTAATTGTTAGAGAATAAAAAACAAATTGGAAGCTTTCTGTTTTGTGTGCAGAAGGGAGGAAGTTACTTTTGTTTTTTTGTTACAAGGGTTGTGTGGTTTATTTTCAATTGGAGGGATTGGAACCTTTATGCGGCAGCTAGCCCTGTGATGGTTTTATCTTTGAGATCTGAACCACGCTTGTTTCCCTCAGGGGACAAGTTCGCGTTTGAATTGTGGATCACCATACTGGATTGCTGAGGGCTTCCCATACAGTGCACTTGACACGGAAACCACTGATTTGACATTTGGCTTGAGCTATGTATTATGTGTGCGTCGAAAGCTGTGATGAATCGGAAGAGCTGTCAGGAGAGAAACTTTCAAAGCAGCTCACAGGCTTTTCATTGGAATGTAATTTTGCTTATTCTGTCGTATGATCCGGCGTGGTAGAAGTTGAAGCCTTTGCAATTGTGAGTTAGGTTTTGGAACTTTGGGTTAGGTATGTGTATTTTTTTCGTATGTCTGGGTGTTTCGGACTTCAAGACTTTTACTCGAATGTGGCTTTCATCCTGCGTTGAACTGTACCACTGAGTTGCGAGGTCACACTGGTTTTGCTTTTCTCCTGCTGAAATTAATGAGTATCACGTATCTGAATCTTGGGTACTTTATGTTTAATGTCCTATCTAAGCCTTTAGTGGTATATCTAGAGGTCGCTGGATTATTTCTGAACTTTTCTGTACATGTAGTCCTTTTGTCTCCATTATGTCTTCGGTGACTTAGATCTCCTTCTGTAGCGGCATTCCAAATAGTCCTCCCGACATTCTTGTGTGCGAATTTCTGTGTATTTGACTACTGAGGGCTATTGCACGGGGTTTAGATGTTGTCCGTTGTAGGTCCGTACATGCTTTTCAAAGTGAGCAGAAAGGCTATGATACGTGAACTAATAAGTAAATATTATAGTGAATCGACTTTATTTGGTTATGTGCATCAGAAATGTTTTACTCAATCGACCATTGCGATTGCATATCAATGGTGTATGAATGCAAAATCTGTTTTTCTTTTCCTGGAATAGAATCGGTAACAATTGATATCATCGACGCAACGTTGATGAGATTGGGAAGGTGACGTGCATGACCAGTTCGAATTGTATATATGTACTTACGTTGAGTCAGTTTATGCATATCTGATTAAGAAGGTGATACACAAACAACCTGATTTTTGGAAATCAAGGGTTGTAGATTTTTGGGGAATAGCTGGAATGCTATCAGAATATCGAGGAAATGAAATTAGCTTATGGAACACCTACTGGAGACTTCTACACATTGGAGAAGAAACTATAAAGTTGTAGATGTTCTGAGTGCCAGAAGTATTTTGGTCTCTATGAGATGGACGGTTGATTCATTCGTCACGCTGTTAGAGGGATGTACTTCAGATCTTAAGTCAGAGTCTGTTTTCATTGTGAGTTGCAGCTTGGTCAACTCTACTCCTACACGTTGGGCTATGGCGTCCATCATTCGCATGCCTTGTAGCTTTTGTACAATGCAGTGAAATCTCATAGATAATCAGGCATGGTTAATCAGCTAACGTTACAGGTCATACTGCTACCCCATTGATCATTTCTATGGCGCCCTCAACCAATCGTATGGCTTGTAGCTAATGAATAGTGTACCGGCATCTCAGAGAATTGCTATCTTTCTGTGGAGAATTTATTAGTAATGAAAATGACCTTAATGATAATGATGATTGTAGTAGAAAAAAAAAAAAAAAAAAGAAACTAGCAAGGCAATATTATCCTAATGATTACAAGGAGTTAACTTAGTAGTTCAGCAATCCACCAGGGATTCAAGCTTTTGGGAAGAAGGGGTGGCGTGAGTATAATGGAACAAATAGGTGTAGGAGGAAGTGCATGAGCAAAGGAAAAGCTTGTGGGAACAAAAAGGAGAAAGTGGATGTTGGCGGGAGTAAGCGAAGTGGTTCGAGATAGTGGGACGAGAGTACGGAGTTATCGATTAGAAGTAAATTTGTAGAGCCAAGGCAGTACAAGCAATTGACTTCCAAGGGTTTGGGCAAAAATTGGAATACAAATAAGCATCTATCCTCTTGGAAGAGCAAAACATTTTGGTGCGTCTGCCGGGAAGCATATGAACTAGTACATATACAAAGGACGGATTCCTCGAGGGATAATTATGGGCTCCAAGTAATCCAAGTGGACCGATTGCGAGGGGTTTGAGCAAAATAAAGGCTTTCACAATCATCTTTTCCTTGGGCTGAAGAGCTAAACAATCACCTCCATGCAAACTCTTCCTAGAAGCCACTGATCACTACTCGAAGGACTATCCAAAATTGCGGCCAAGTAAGAGCAAGGGAGGACTATGTGGGCAACAGCCATGGAGTATCCATAAAAGGCAAAGAGATTCCGAAATGGAGAGACCTCGCAAACATGGATACTCATAATTTGAATCTTGTAGATAAGCCTATTTTAGAAATTGACCCAATTCTGGAATTGGACTTGTTAGACCAATTTCAAAAATTAGACCAATTTCTGGAATGGGACCAATTTCAGAAATTAGACCAATTTCACACACTAGACGAATTTCAGGAATTGAACTAATTCCAAGAATCCAACCAATTTCAATAATTGGACCAGTTTCTAACCTTGATCCAGTTTCAAGAATAGAGCAATTTCAAGAATTGGACCAACCCAGGAATGAAGACCAATTTCGGTTGAGAATTTGCAGCCCTATGGTCCAATTTCTCAATCACCAGTAATGAAGCAAAGAGAAGAGCAAAAATACAGTGTCTTAGTATATGCTCTAGAGAAGGAAGAAAGAGGAATTATACTATTAAACCCACTCCATTCAACTAGTTGCATATCAGAATCTCTTCCTGCAAATGCGGATCACTATAGAAAATACACAGAGCCAAGACACATGCTCGAGTCCTCACATGGGCACGGAAGAAGAAGTTACAAAATCAAAACAGATCCAAGACCAATTTCCAGGAGGAGTCCGAGTCTAGGAGTCCAAGTCTAGTTTAAAGACTCTTTTTTTCGGAGGAGGGAAAGAGGTGGATAAAGCTTACAAAGACATGGTAAGAGATCTACAAGAGTCATCATACGAACGAGACATGATTTTCACCATCATCGATAGAGAGAATCTTCTGAAAAACACTTACAAGGATGTATCTTATATAAGGTCTTCAAAATCGATGAGAGATTTAGAAGCGATGTCTTAGGTATAATAGAGACATTTTTGCCTCCACGAAGTCCCACAGTCACTTTAGCCATTTGAGACAAGACTTTTACAGGAGTGATTATTTACGAAGGATCATGCATTAATCTAATGCCTCACTATACTATGATTTCTTTGAGATTAGAAATGACAAGGAAAGCCTCTTTCACTGTAACTCTTGCATATCAAAGTAGAGATCAACCACTGGGAATAGTGGAGCAAGTATCTATGCTTATCTAGAAGATCCAATTTTTCTTAAGCTTTGTTGTCGTTGATGTTCCACACATGGATGGGGGCTATCCAGTCATGATTGGAAGACCTTGGCTGAGGCATCATCATGCAGTTCATGATTGGAGTTCAACACTTCTGGACTCTTGAGACAATACCTGCACCTTGACAGCAAGGATCAGGTGCAGCAAGAAGGTAACACACATTCCTTTTCCATCCGTAAGGAAAAGGAATTATAAGTAGAAGATGATCTTGTACTCCCATGCCTTCTCCAAGAGTACAAGATCTTGCAAGAGCCATCCTACAAAAACAAGTTTTTGGGTGCCCGAGTCGGCATCATTGACGAGGAATTGATCACCCAAAGATTTGTAGATGCATTCTTTATCATCTGTGTTGCCTTCTTCTTTGAATGGTCTATTTTTGCAAGGCAAGATAAACTCACAAAGGACACAAAGGAGTCCATTCCTCACAAGATGATTCAAGACACTAGAACAGAGTCACCGAATCCCTTTTGGTCCCACCGGGTATGCCAAAATTTGTAGATGGTTGTGAATCAATCTTAAGGGGCAGTGAGGATTGTTCAAGAGTAATCAGACACAACAACTATTGATAATGCTCCTATAAACAAGTACAAAGAAGCACACAGTGAAATACACTCAACTCTAAGGAAGTATGTGCAAAGAGAAAAGAGTGAAAAGAGTTGATTACATGAACTAGCTAGAGTACAACCAAGAATGGGTAGCACCAAGAGATCTTGTGAAGCAAGTGCGAGCACCAACCCAGAGGAGCACCACCTCCTCACCACATTTCTCACAAAGATTCCTTGCACCACTCGTGCAAAGTACAAGGGTGTATAGTACAAGCTCTAGGCTCTAATAGAAACTCACAATGGCAAATGATCCTCAATTGTAGAGATGAAGCCCTTGTGGAGATCCCACTTGTCCTTATATTGAGGAGGAGGAGGTAGCTTGTTGAATTCACCGATGGCCTTATCTTGCCCTTCCATCATGACACATTGGAGAGAAACATTTCTCAAATTCTAATTACACAAAAACTGAGGAAAAGAGAGTGAGGAACTGTCATCATATCCGAGAGAGAGAGAGAGAGAGAGAGAGAGAGAGAGAGAGAGAGAGAGAGAGAGAGAGAGAGAGAGAGAGAGAGAGAGAGAGAGAGAGAGAGAGAGAGAGAGAGAGAGAGAGAGAGAGAGAAGTAATTTTACATGAGTGCCTTTAGAGATTGCATGGGATATGCCCTTGGGGAAGCATGCACGTGCACAAGAAGGAGATACTCTATAGAGAGAAAGACCCATGTGGGAAGACAAGGAGAGGAAAAGTACACGCCAAATGGAAGGAGGGGAAGTACCATGGAGCCTATTCCACTTGACATACAAGGAAAGCTGCAAACGCTTCTACATGTTGGGGGAGATGAGTAATATATCAAAGGGTATACATCAAAAATTCCGTGAAGGGGCTTCCTTTACATACTTCATCCAAGTGACTTAGAGTACATAGTACTGTATGGCAAGTACAAAGTACCATACTTCAAGATACAAAGTACCCTTTCAAGGATAGCAAAGTACATTTCAATCATTTGGAAATACACTTCAATCATTGGAAAGTAACCGGCTATAACTTTCAAGTGAACCAAGTACAATTGAACATCCATTGCAATTGGGGGCTCTACACTCTCCATGCACATACCATGATTGTATCTCTGTCGCAATGTAGATCAATCTCTCCATCCTATCATTGTTTACGTTGATCCTAATCATGAAAAATGATGTATTCTACACATATTACTTTTATTTTGTATTGGTTTTCTGTCTCTTTTGTGGATTACAATGTTCTACACCCTTCACGATCATATGATTTGTCCCATGGGTCAATTTGACCCCTAGCAAACATTTATACATTTTCATTTTGATTTTGATTTTCTCATTTTCTCTTCCCTCCCTCCCCCCCCCCCCCTTCGGGCACCCTAGCATCATCCCCACCTCCCCCCCCTCCATTTCCACTTGCACTTCTATACTATGTCTCTCAGTGAATGAGAAAGTTTACCTTGATGGGTAAAGTTGTGAAGGATGATGAATGGTAGAGGTGCATTGAGAGATAATTACCAAAGTTCATTGACCCTTCTTGCTCTTCACCTCCTTGGGTTTTTCAAGTTTCTCTTTGAAGAGAGTTTTCCACAAAGCATTGTAGTTCGGCCCTAATGGTATTCCTTTTAATCAATATGACGTGAGTATGTGTCTTACATCTTGCATTGCACTGAAGTACAACCTTCAACTGTTATCAAGCATCTGGTAACTGTGAGCAATTTGTTCATCTCAAGCTTTAGGCCCCAAATTTATGGAGGGTGTGAATTCTCAGAGGCAGGGCTCCAGATCAAATTCCTATCAACCGTCCATTGTACCACAGTCCACTTTCTACAAACCTTGTAAAGGCTTCTAGAACACAAATTTTAGAAGTTATTGAGTAGTCTAAATAGTTCAGAACAGATGCAATCTCAAACATCTTTTAATGAATTGATTACTAATATGATCTATTCTGGTTATTATGCACAGGAAATTGGTAAATGGGAAAGGGAAAATCGAGAACATATCAACAAAAAACAGAGAGAGTTTTTCATCCCTTATTTAAACCCACCAGATGATATAAACTAAGATCTGGGTACCGAAATTCAAAAACATCAGGAAATGTGCAAGTTTATAACACATTTAATTATCTGGGCCTTCCTATAAGAATCACACAGAAGCACATAAGTATCCACAAACCTCCCATATTTGTAAGTATAGCTAGTCGATGGTTCAAGCTCCGTCAAAATGGCTGTATGTATGAAGCCAGGGTCATGCCAGCCAACATCTGCAGCTGAACTAAGCATGCCATCTAAAAGCAAAAAAATTGTAAATTAGAATTAAACCTAAACATTATGAATAAAAATGTTGATTCAAATAAATCATGATCTCTCTTCTATGATTGGGGTCTTGTCACGAATTGGGTATGTAAAAGATAAATTTGAGTTTTTGAATACTTACTGCACATGTCACTCTTTTGGAACGTAGTGACAGTAGACTGTGAAAACTTTCCACTGGCATAATTGACCAGCTGAGGATCAGCATGTCCACTAACCCATCTGAGTTTCACCTGGAAACAATTCCCATGATCAAAGAGCAGAAATAGAAGATTATCAGAATGAAAATCTTTAGATCTTCCTTGTTTTGAAGGTTTCCTCTCTCACATCTTGTTTGTGAGAAGCAGTGCATTGTAATCAATGATTTTCGACTACCATAAATATGGACATGAGTGATGAAAGATGTGTGTAAATTTTAACACATGCAGGCACAAAAAGATCACACTTTTCATATGAGTTCTGAATTCTTCTAAAACAATAGAATACAGTGTGTCTAATATGCAATTATTCCATCTGTATGTATTTCAAAATACAGTATGATGAAAGCAAAAAATAATGCACAAGTAAACAGGTCCATAATTGTTTGACAAGAAAAAATTACCTGTATGATGTACAATGATACAAAAGTTCCAGCAAACGAAAAACATTGTACGACAAAAGTGTGTAGATTGTGCATGTGTACACTGAAAAAGAATACTTACTGAAGTTCCAGATGAACCAACCACTGAGAGGTGGCCATACAGAGGCTGATTTGGGTTTTCAAATGACAAAGGCTTAGACTCAGCAAGAACACACGGAGAGCTGAAACCACCTGTGAATAATACAAACTTGATGTCTGTCCGTATATTGAGAATATCGAATGCGAGGGTTGCTTGACAAGACCTTGCCACACACATGCTTCCCCAGTGATGGGAACATTCCTTTTTCAAGCAACTCAAGTAATTTGGATCTTCTTTTAAAAATTGAAACTGCAACAGACATAAATAAGATTGTTTAAATGATTTCACTGCCAACAACCACTTCTCTCTTTCAAAAACATGGAAAGAGAAAGATAAATGAAAACTTTGTTATCTAGTAGTGACCAAAGTCTTCATCCTCACTTCAGATCTTGCTTCGTTTGAGCCTCCCATTCCCTCTTTCACAATCGGTTCTGTCTGAGATCACGTACAAGATTTTGTGATTAAGTAATTTCTGGTTCTGCATGTATTAAAGATGAAATCAGTTTGTAATTCCCTTCTGTGTTCTTAAATTACTTTCAACATTGGATATTGTGTAAATAATCCAAGGAATCCAGTTCAACTTGAAACATTGCTTTTGTTTTTCCTGCTTGCTTGAATTGTGAATAGGGACACGGTGAGGCAAGAAGTGGTTATACTTGGAGTATTGCAAGGTCTCTGCAGTGTAAATTCACTGCATGTAGGGATGATAACTACTTCACAGCATATGCAGAGACCTTTCTCCCTTCTACAGACATCTGTAGTGTTGTATGTGGCTTTCACGGATACTCTCATTTTTCTATTCCTAATTTCCTCTATGTGCCAGGCGTTATTTCCCCAAAGAAATTGTTCAAAGCTTTGCTTTCGCACGTGGATAAACAGGCCTATAGAATGGCCAGTTGCATCATTCAGGTTCATTACCATAAATAACCCACTCTTGGTTTGTCTTCGGGGATGTTTTATCATTCATAAAATCCCATAATCCAGGGTTGCATCAGTTGTTCTGTGCCTAGATTATCCATGACGTCTTATCTTGAGGGTTTATACATAATTATATGCCTAAATCGGCAAAATTTGAGCTACAGTTTATACCAGTAAGCAGATTAATTCAACCTTAAATCCCATGCATATACAAACATTCCTATAGACATGAAGCCATTAGCCAAACTGTTAAAGCCTTAAGCAGTGCCACTTTCAAGTTTCAACTCAAAAGGACCTTCATGACTGTGTGATAGACTTGCAGTGGAACTTGAGAGTTAAAGTGAAACACCTAAAACCATTATTAGGGTGAAGTATTTAGATACTCATCAGTAGAGCACTTATAAGGCTAGTTCTATTGAAGATCTGGGAGTAATTTTGGGGTCAACTAATGTGAGGGGTTGTACATAGAGTAGATTGATATTACAAATGCATAAAATGAAAGGATTCAAAAGACAAAAAAAAAAGGAAGACAAGAAGTTGAAAACGATAAAAAGATGAGTGTGGGTAACAATCTTTTTTTTTTAAATGTATTTTTGTGCTTTCCTTTTCTTGTCTTTCTCTCTCTCTGTGTCTCTGTCTCTCTCTCTCTCTCTCTCTCTCTCTCTCTCTCTCTCTCTCTCTCTCCCCCCCCAAAAAGAATGTGAAGCTTGGGGAAAAGAGAAACAACACCAAGAAATGGAGAGATTGAAGGAAAGAGAAGTATAACTCAAGCGGCAACAAGATTGGGCAGAAGAGAAAAAGATCATGTGAGAACAAATCCAGTCCCTTAAAGCATCGATAACATCCCTCACCCCAGAAGAAGGTGAGTTTAGAGAAGACACAAGGGAAGTGCTTAAAATTGAGCTCACTGAAGCATTGGTTGTGAGCATAGGCACTAAGCTCTAGGCAACCAAAGAAGAAGGGGTTGAAGTAGTGAAGAAAAACATAAAAAATAAAAAAGGCAAAAGAAGCTCTCATCGTACACACCACCATTGAGGAGGAGAGGTTTCAATGAGCCGGACGTCTTAATGTGCGGGTCAAAGATATATTAGAAAAAAAAAGACTCGACCCCTGAGACGGATGGGAAGACACTATGTAAGAAGTTTGGTTACAAGGAAGAGAAGGCCCTCCCATTCATTAAATGTTGGAGAGCAGAGAAAGACCTTTCAAAGAAGAGAGCTCTCATTTTGCACTTCCCTCCAAAGTGGTACGATCCACTTTCATTCGCAAGAGAGTGGTTTTGAGAGGGCTTGAAGGTCCCCCTATTCACCTAGATGACGATCTCACATCCGTGCAAGTAGCACATTGTCACGCATGCATGCCAAGAGTACACCAGGCTCGTAGAGAAAGGAAGATGGCTTCATACAGAGACGGTCAAGTCATCATTGATGGCAAAGCCATCCTATAAGGAATCATGGCATGTGAGATAGTTGAGGAGATACATCTCGCAGTATGGAACTGCAATGGTGATTTATGGACACATCCGGAACTTTTGCATGCATATATTTAACACAAAATTTATTTTACTTGTGGTTTTGAATGAGCATCAAATTTTGAAGTACGGCTGATTCTAATAGGTTGCTCAATATAACAATGATCAAGAGAAATATGCAAAGGGACTCTAAGCCAACAATTTTTCCGAAAGTAGTTTGATGCTTTCTTAACATTTGGTTATGTGAATTTGGTTCAATCACATAAACAAAGATGTATGCTCAGGGAGCGAAGAGCTATAAAAACTTCCTCTTCACTTATATATTTTTCATAGGCATCAGCCATTCACGATTCAAGCACTTGTGGAGTATCAGCAAGGGACTTCTAAAAAGAAGAGAACTGTGTATGAGAAGTTGCACATTGACAAAGTACTTTTCCTTAAAACATTGACAAAGTACTTTTCACATTCCCAAATCACATTTTTCATACCTACCACAAGTTATTCCCATTTCATACATGCACAAATCTTTAATGTAAGAGCTTGCTCAATCAATTTCTCAACCGTAGCTTTGAACATAGACCTTTGGAGTCAAGAATGGAGCAGCCTCCAAGGAATTCTATGAAGCTTATCCGAAACGCGTGAGTTCCAATCTAATTCATGAACAGATATCAAGAGAGGGTTATGATCAGAAAGAAGCATTGTAGCATCAATCCACATTCTGAACGTGGCATTTAAGGTAGAAACATGACAATAATAGCTCATAGTTCAACATACTCATAGTTTTTCTATGCAACGTGAAGTGAAATGTATATCGAAGTGTACGTCCCCCAATGCCCCCATAAGTCTTTGTGATTTAGGAAATCCAAAATTTCACTCCATAATAATTTTTTCCTACGAAGAAATCAAGGAGGAAGGAGTTCTGCACTCTACATCTCCATCCACTTAACCATATTAAAGTACAAACATCTCTCCATACTTGAAGTTGTGCACACAAATGAATAGCGTGGAGCATGTTCTTCGAGGTCTTAACTCTTTCCATTGGATATTAGGAGCCTATACATTCATACAAACATAAGATACTCCCTGCAACATGAGATGAAGAATAAGGAATTTGCCTTAAAGATCATCAAACAACACCTTAAAGGAAATGCGTTTACTAATAATGAAGAGATAGCCTGAGTATCTATTCTTGATACCATTAAAATGCAACTGAATATCTTGTGTCAAGAAGCACTCGAGCATGATCATGCTTTTTATGCTCTTGAATCGCTACCAAGTCCAATTGATGTCTAATAATCCAGTGCCAGAGTCTTGTCCACTTTCCATTCTGTCCTAAACCTTGAATATTTCATGTTGCTAACTTCATGACATCGACGGAGGAATCCATGTGAGCCGATGCTGAAGCCAAATCTTGTAGCATAATGTCCATATTCTCATAATAATTTGCCATATAATCATCAGAATGAGGTGCAAAGCTAGCCTTATCTAAAGATGAAGCTTAATAACCATATTGAAACTTACTTTACCTCGAAGCAAAGCTTTTTTATAGCTGAGTGGAGTAAACCCATCATTATCAACAACTCTCTTTCCTGCTTCTTCTTCGCTTCTCTCATGAGTATCTTTGCTCGTACCCTCTCCCTCTCTCCTCTTATATACATTAAGATTTGCCGGGGTAATAGGAGCTACAAATAACATATGCTTTTCCACCGCTATTTTTTGGCTTTTGTTACTAATGCCTTTGAGTGGCGGGGTTCTAGGAATGTCCACATTATGAGTAGTCGTAATAGCGGGAATAGTCTATGTCTTCTGAATATTTTCTCTTCAGAAACCAATATTTTACTGCCAAGACTGGAGGGAATAAGATTTATTCTTTCATATTTTAAAGTAGGGCAATTTTTCAAATAATTCTCTAAATTACCACATTGGAATGAGGACCCTTCCATATTTCCCCACTTTAAGTAAATAATAATCCTTCCCACATTAGGTACATTAATGCCAAGTGTTTTAGGAAATGGCTTAGAAGTATTCCACAAAACACAAATCCTACTTTTATTAGGTGCAGAAATAGAGGGAGTAAATGACAGTTTGCCCAAGACTTCAACCACATGTCCAATACAATTCCACAAGAAGGATGGAAGATCTGTCAACTCCACCCAAACAGGACTTCTATAAAGAAGCTCTTCCTTCATAGCTGTCATTGGCTTCCAAGGAAAAACATGTGCCATTAAACCACATAAAAAGATTGTCGTCTGTTCCAAAAACTTCGACTTGACAATATTATAATTAAAAATAACCTCAAAGAGACCATGCCTAGAATAAAAAACTTTATGATCCACTTCCTTATCTACACTTGCATTGTTGACATGAGCCACATCTACTGCTAGATGTATATGCGCAATAAAAAAAAGAAGCAAATTGTTGGAGTTTGAGGTCTTCTGAAGGACGGGAACAACACAAGGAAGAAGAAGAAGCTTGGAGCACAACACACAATACTAAATGTGTTACCACTATAATGTACATAGATAAGTAACCGGTTAGGCGAATAGGCGTATATACAAGCCGGGGAAAAAAAACCTCCTAAAGAGGGTAAAAAGTGCCCCGGCGGTCCTAGTGTGTTCACACACATCACTACGTAAATAAATGTATCAACAAATCCCCCCCCCCCCCCCAGAGAGATGCGGTGAACAAGGAGCTTGCACTCATGTATAAGTGCCAAGCTATGTGGAATTAATCCACAAAAGAAAGTAAGCCCAAAGCTTTGCGGAAATCTTCAAATTTCTCCCTAGTCAGAGCCTTCGTGAAAAGGTTTGAAATGTTCGGCTGCATGGGCAAATGCCAAGCTTAACTCTCCAGCAGAGAATCTATTCCTGACATAATGATAATGCACCTCAATGTTCTTAGTGCGAACATGGAACAGAGGATTCCTCACAACTGCCAATGCGCTTTGACTATCAGTGAAGATGGTGGTGGCAGAGGACTGACCAACAACCCAAATCAGCCATAAGGCATCCGAGCCACACACACTCAACAGTCGCTGTGAAGGCTTCCCTATGCTCAGCCTCACAACTGGAAGTGGCCATAGTAGGCTCCTACTTCCTCAACCAAGATATACATGAGCTACCAAACATGAAGCAAAAGCCACTAGTGGACACACGAGTGTCATAGCAACCAGCCCAGTCAAAGTCAAAAAAAGCATGTAAATCTGGAGGTAGTGATCACCCCTTGGGATAAAGCAATCCAAGTATACCTGCTCATCTCGGAGACAGCAAACTGAATATCTGACTGAATAATGCATAAAGTTCTCCGGCATCAAATGCATCTCCAGCATCATGAAGACTCAATCATAAACTTGTCTCCATAGGAGTGGCAATAGGTTTTTAGTCTTTAAGGCCAAAATGTTGCAATAATGTACAATATATTTCGTTTGACACAAAACTATTCTGCCATCAACTTGCATAAACTGAATGCCCGAATAATGATGCAAATACCCCAAATTAGACATCTCAAATGAAGCATGCAAATCATCCTTAAAATCAGCAATATGCTTCTCATGACGACCAGTGAGCAACATGTCATCAACATACACAACAATGATCAGAAGCACATCATTTCCACGCTTAACATATAAGGTGCTCTCAGTTTGACTGTTCTCAAAACCATGTGCAATCAGATAGGCATGTATCTTTTCATACCAAGCACGTGGTGCTTGCTTTCAACTATATCATGCCTTCTTTAACGTGCAGACCTGATTTTCATGCCCTTTCTGCACAAAGCCACGGGGCTCAAAAACATACACTTCTTCATGCAAGGCAACATTCAGAAATGCTATTTTAATGTCCAACCGATATACATTCCAACCATGATGAGCTGCAAGTGCACAAATGCTACGAAGAGTAGTCATTTGGCATGTACCTGCAAAGGTCTCATCAAAATCAATGCCTCTTCCCTGCGCATAACCCTTTCCACCTGTAAAAAGAGGTAGCAAAGTATCATACATGTCTTTGGAGCTAACAGATGTCTCCTTAGTACATTAAAGTAATGGCTAAATAACATCTTCCACAAAAACAACATCATGGCTAGCCAAAATGCGTTTAGTCTGTGGATCATATAGACGATAGCCAGAATGCGTTTAGCCTATGGATCATACAGACGATAGCCTTTGCTTTCAAAATTGTACCCAACAAAAATACATTTCACTACTTTATCATCCAATTTCTTGCGTTGTTGTTCAAGCAGTAATGCATATGCCCAACAACCGAAAACACGCAGGTGAACAGAGATAGCTTACGACCATGCAAACCCTCATATGGAGTGATGTAGCAGGGTACTTTGATACACCCTTAAAATAATGTATTTTCTGTTTTGCTTTTCAAGATGCAGAAGCCAAGTACAAGGCAAGTTACCTTGATTTCAAGCGTGCAGAGAAGCAGAAGAAGCAAAGAGCAAGAAAATGAAGAGGGGATCCTTCTCATCAATTCATGAAGAAGGCGGAATTCCCAATTTCCTATTCACTAATTGCCTATTTTCCCAAGTTGCCTAATTTCCAATTTCACCAATTTCCTAAGTTGCTCATTTTTCCATTTCACATCACAATGGCACTTATTTGAGAAGAGGACCCGAATATGTGTGATGTCCCTGGGCAATTTGGACGAGTTTTCTCACCTAAAGAAGTTGATCTATTTTTTAAAAATGGTTGTTGATATATTTAGGTAGTGATGTGTGTGAACACAATAGGACCGCCGGGGCACTTTTTCCCTCTTTAGGAGGTTTTTTTCCCCCGGCTTGTATATACGCCTATTGCCCTAATGGGCTACTTATCTTTGTACATAGTAATACATTCAGTATTGTGTGTTGAGCTCCAAGCTTCTTCTTCTTCCTTATGATGTTGGCATGCTTCCACAGACGTCTAACTACAACAATTTGTATCAGAGCCGGTTGCTGCTTCATCGAGGGCATCGTTGACACTCCTCCGATTGCAATCTTAGAATCGCACAAATTTTGGTGAGCATACTAAGCATGTTTCCTAGATCAAAATAGCTTCGTTATGTAGTGCCGAAATCGTGATCTGAGCTCGTTTCGGCCTCCGAACGCACTATCGCAGCACTTGTGCAGGCTACTTCTTCATTTTATGCCAAAGATATATACCAGTTTCGGTTCGCTAGTATAAGCGTCTCGAAGTCTACTACAGTTTAGCAGAACTCGTATGGGCAGTTCCGTTCAACTTTTTGAGATACAGTCAATTTTCTACATCAAGGTATTTTAGTCACATGCCATGGCCGAAAGCAGTGATGTGTTCCGTATGTTGGCTGTTGAGGATAAGTTGGATGGTACCAGAAGGTGTCGAAGATGATGATATTATGCATATTCCTGTTCATGTTGCGGTTTGTGCTGCACCTATTGCAAAGCAAATTCGTTGGGATGGCAGAGATGCCGAGGCACATGCATTGATAGCTTTGTCTGTCAAACGTGCCATTATTCCTCACATTCTCTCTTGCAGAACAACTAAGGATGCTTGGGATACACATACCACATTGTACAAAGCTAGGAATGAGGTTCGTGTTGCTTACCTCCGAAAACAATTGGAGAGTGAGCATATGAATAAAGGTGATTCTATGGGCAGTTTTCTAACAAAGATCAAAGACTTTAAGGAACAATTGATTTCTGTAGATGAGGTTATACCAGATAGCTCACTTGTGCAGACCGTTCTGAATGGTCTTCCTGATTCATATCAAAGTTTTGCTTCTACTCTTCGGTTGATGATGAAAGGCAATCCAAATGCCTTGTCACTTGAGGAGTTAGACTCTGTTTGTTTGCAGGAGGATAAGTCCAGGCAGAACGGGTCCATTCGAGGATAAGTCTAGGCAGAACGGGTCCATTATGCGTGTTGCATATCAAGCTTTCTTGGCTAGTCAAAAGGAAAAGGGAAAATGGAGCTCTTCAATTAGTAAGTAAAAATCTGCTAATTCTGCACAATCGAAGAAGGAAGACAAAGATGATAAGAAATCAGAAAAGCAGAAATTGTTTTTCAAGTACTGTAAAGGAAATGATCATATCATAAAGAACTGTCCAAAACTGGATGCTAAAGAGGCAAAGAAGAAAGAGGTTGGAATGGTTGTTGCAGAGGCCTCTACACCAAAAACCGAGTCTGCTAATCTTGTACAGCAAGAAGAATGGGCGTTTACTAATGTTTGCAGTTTTGACCTATCTTCTCATGCACAGTGCATGTCTGCAGTAGACTCAGATGTTTGGCACTTTGACAGTGGGGCGACCAAACATATTACCTCGCAGCGCAGTTTCTTCTCTTCACTCGGGCCTTCCCCCACAAGGAATATTGTTACATGCGCCAACAACTCCTTTTATCCTATTATGGGAGCTCGTAAGATCATTTTGACTACTGTTGATGGTAGTTCTTTCACTTTGTCATATGCTTTGTTTGTTCCAAGGATCAAGAAAAATCTGTTATCAGTTTCTGCATTAGCCTAGATTGGCTTGGATGTGAAATTTGTTGATGACAGATGTAAAGTTCATGATCTGTCAAATGGCGACGTGATTATTGCTTCTGACATTTTATGTCGTGCGCGGTATAAACTCATAGACTATGAAAGATCTGTAAATGATTCGGCATGTGCATTACATGATTCACAGGCTATGTCGGTTTCAAAGCTTTGGCATGCACTCTTTGGTCATCTGAATTTTGCTAGTTTGCTACACTTGCAGAAATCTAAAATGGTGTCCTCTTTGCCCAAACTTGAGGCACCTAGAAAACATGTTTGTGAAGGCTGTATTTTGGGCAAAATGCAACGTTCTTCCTTTCCAAAAGATGGTTCAGTTTGGGCTACTGAGAAATTGCAGCTTATACATAGTGATGTCTGTGGTCCTATGCAGACACCTTCTTTTGGCAATTATCTTTACGTCCTGACTTTCATCGATGATTTTTCCAGGCATGCATGGGTACATCCATTGAAGGCAAAGTCCGAAGTGTTCATGTGCTTCAAATAGTTTTTGGTTTTGGCTGAAAATCTGTCAGCATGTAAAATGGGCACCCTCCGTTCTGATCGAGGGGGGGAATATATGTCTTCTGATTTTAATGCATTTATGGTTGAACGTGGGATAAAACACCAGTGTACAGAGCCGTATACACCTCAACTGAGAGCCGTATACACCTCAACAGAATGGAGTTGCCGAACGAAAGAACATATCACTCGTGGAGATAACGAGGTGTATGGTCAAGAGTCAGGCTTTACCACATAGTTTCTGGCTTGAGGTTGTCATGTGTGCAGCATATGTACTTAATAGGTGTCCCACTAAAGCACTGCAGTCTATCACTCCATATGAGGCTTCGCATGATCGCAAGCCATCTCTTGCTCATCTCCATGTTTTTGGTTGTTTTTTGCATATGCATTAGTGCCTGAACAACATCGAAGAAAATTGGATGATAAAGCAGTAAAATGTTTTTTTGTTGGGTACAGTTATGAAAGTAAAGGCTATCGTCTCTATCATCCACATATTAAACGTAATCTGGTTATGTAGCGGGGTACTTTGATACACCCGTAAAATAATGTATTTTATGTTTCGCTTTCAAGATGCAAAAGCAAAGCACAAGGCTTACCTCGATTTCGAACAAAAGGAGAAGCAAAAGAAGCGAAGAAGAAAGAAAATGGAGAAAGGGGGATCCAGCTCATGAGTTCGTGAAGAAGGCCAAATTTTCCATTTCACCTATTTTCCCAAGTTCCCTAATTCCCATTTCACCTATTTTCCGAAGTTGCCTATTTTCCCATTTCACCTATTTTCCCAAGTTCCCTAATTCCCATTTCACTATTTTCCCAAGTTGCCTATTTTTCCATTTCACCTATTTTCCCAAGTTGCCTAATTGCCCATTTCACCTATTTTAATTTCCCATTTCACCTATTTTCCCAAGTTGCCTAATTTCCCATTTCACCTATTTTCCCATTTCACCAATTTCCTGAGTTGTCTAATTTTCCAAGTTCACCAATTCTCTAAGTAGTCTAAATTCTTAAGTTGACCAATTTCTCAAAACTAGTCTGTTTTTTAGTCAAATTTTACAAGTTAGTCGACTTACTCAAAAGTTCACCATTTTTATGAAGTTAGTTTACTTACTTCAAAAGTAGTCTATTTTTTTAAGAAAAAGGTGTACTTTTGATTTAGTCTACTTTTCCACTTGAAAAAAGAGATTAAATTTTCCGGGTCTCCATATGGTCTAAATTTTCAGCCACTTGCACGCGGAGAACTCATGGATGGACGGCGCCGAATACCAGAATTTGGAAGATAGTGACGGTGCGGGAAAAGTGGACCAAGAAGGAAGCTTCAAGAGTATCAAAATTGTCAGAGAGCCTGCCAAAGAAGAAACTAATTTTGTCCCCTTTTGCTATCCTTCACTTCTAGGAAAACTATATAAGTAGACCTCTCCTTCAACCAAAGACAAGCTCAGAGAGAGGAAGGAATGCACTCCTACAGCTTTGCCTTCTTTTTGTGTGTAGAGCTCTTAGCTTACCACTAGTGCTCCATTTGGTAGGATTGGAATCAGCTAGCTTGGCACTCTGAGCGAGTAGTGGGCAAGCAGTGATTGGCCAATCTTCTCTTTAGCAGTTAGTTGGAAAACTAGATTTTGAGCATGTATGTTTAGGGAACCGAAGTCGAGCACTTAGAATGAAGGTGTATGCTTATGTCTCCAACCGATTTCCCAAAGCTCGTATAATCCTCTTTTGAGCTGTTTGTGCTCCGAATTTCAGCTTCTTTCTCTTATTGCATTGTGTCATTGTATATGCTATTCTTCCTTCCCTATTGAGTCTTCAAATTGCAATCCACAATGCATACTGCACTTAAGAGGACACACCACATTGAGCAAATAGATCAAGAAATTGATCTACAGGTGCTCATTTTGGCACTCCCGGTGGGACCTTGGTTGAAATTTGAACTTGTTAGAAGTTCAGTCCTTAGAAGAAGTGAGTTGATGAAGAGCGTTAGAGCGATAGTCTATGACTCATACTCGCTCCAGCCATAAGGAAGGATCCCTTAGTCCCATAAAGAGTTATCGGCGGAAAAGATTACACTACATCCCTCCTAGAGCTCCACCACCTCCATTTCCATTTCCCGATGCATCATCATCGCGAAGCCTCTCGGATCGGCACTCCTCGCCTCATTCAACGGACATGGCAGACAACCAAAGACGACAAGCCACAGCGATGGGGGAAGACTTGACTAACTTGCTCTCTCGGATCAACATCAAATTTCCTTACTTCAAGGAAGCTCCTCATGAGGACGCGGATGATCACGTGAGGAGGTTTCTTTCCCTATGTAAGAGTAGGGGTTTACATTAGCGAGAAGATGCCTTCCTTGCCTTGTTTCCGGCCACTCTTGAAGGGCTCGCGGATCGATGGTACAATCAACACGATGAAGCACACTTCACCACCTCGGATGCCCTCAAAAATGCCTTCACAACTACATTTACCCCAGGTAATTCCACAGAATGCATTCTTGATCAATTGGAAAATCTTAAACTACAAAAAGGAGAGGCATTCTCTGAATTAATGATAGTTTCTCGTCTTCCTCACAACCCTGGGGATTTTCTATTCAAGAAATGGGTAGAGAAGGCTCTACCAAAAACTTCTCAGAAAAAGCTTAAAGAGTTGCTACAAGCTGATGCATCATTGGAAGAATTCGAATCTGTAGCCTCAAGGATCGAAGCAGCAAGAGTCCAGTTCAAAGAACATGAAGGTACGGATGAATTCACAAGTGATCCTCTTGCACAACTAAGAAGAGAGTTAGAAGCCTTGAAGTTACAAGACCTTGCAAGAGGAAAAAGCTGCCTGACAAGGAAGGGATGAAGCGCAAGCTCTGTTACGACAAGAATTTGAGGAGCTTAGAACGCAAAAAGAGGTAAAAACATCGATTTGGTGCACCTTATGTAAGAAATCAGGACATTCTTCTCAAGATTGTCCGGAGAGGTTGGTGTGTCAATTTTGTGGAAAACCAGGCCATGAAGCAAGGGATTGCTATTTTCTCAAGGGGTTGCAAGCGAATTTGGCATCACTAAGTGTATCCGTACATCAGCCCCTATTATCAACTCCAAGATTTCAAGTCAAAAGCATGTATACCACTCCTCAAGTAAACTTCTCTAACGAAAGAAAACCTCCATTTAGAAGACCAGTTTGTCCTATCATGTGCTACAAATGTGGCGAATATGGGCATTTTCAAGGAAAATGCTCCCTCCCAAAAGGGTCTCCACCTTGCAGGTCTTGCCCGGATACAATGGATCATTATTCGAAGGACTGTCCCAAGCAGAAGGCTTCTACAAGTGGATCAGCTGCATCCTACCAAGTCAATGTTATCTCAGTCAATAAGGGAAAGCAACTAGCAATTCATTCAAGTAAGAGAGAAGAGAGCAGCACTCTCAATTTTCCAAGTATCCAATCTTCTCCTGTACACTCACAGTGGCACTCATCTCAGAAAGAGGACCCAAATATGCGTGATGCCCCTGGGCAATATGGACGTTTCACCTAAAAAAGTTGACCCATTTTTTAAAAATGGTCAAGTTCATGAAGTTGACTTAAAAGATGAGCAAGTGACAAAAAAATTTGACCAATTTTGTAAAAATGACCACGTTCATAAAGTAGACCAATTTTTGGAAAATGGTCAATTTGAAGTTGCCCAAACTTTTAAAAATAGTCTACTTAAAAATGGTCAAATTTTTTAAGTCAACTTATTTTCCGAGGATAACCCAATTCAGGAAAATAGACTATTTTTTGAAATCGACTCTTTTGCCCAAATTCATGCCACTCCACTAAGTGATCTTGGTCAACTTCATAGAGATGTTTCCCTGCACAATCATGGACCAGAAAAAGAAACCCCAAGCTATGCTCCAGAGTTAGAACCTGATTTAGAACAGAGAGAAGAAGAAAATCAAGAACTCAATGCAAACCCATCTTTCAGTCCAAGTCCAGAAGCTAGAGTGGTGGCGTTGCAAGAAATGGATCAAGAACAAGGGGTGTAGACTAGAGCCCAGAAAAAGAAAGCAGAAGCAAGGGTCCTCCAAGAAAAAGACTCAGGTACGAAAAATTCTGAAGTTTTGCAGGAAATAGACAAAGTTTTTGAAGAAATGATGAGGGAACTCCATTCATGTAACAAGCCTCCTCTACCTTCACCAATACCATCCATCATCAATACGGAGGAAATATTAAAGAACACCTTCCAGCAAGTATCATTGTATGATCTATTAAGACTAGATGAAAGGTTTAGAAGTGAAGTTATAGGGATCATAGAGACATTGTCTCCTCCGACAATGCTTGCAATAAATGGTGGGCACACTCCAACAAACCTGATGAAAGCTTCAATTTCCGAGAACTTCACAAAGGTATCAACCAACTCTCTAACCGACTTCAGGAGTCCATGTCTATCAGTCACTACATACGGAATAACTATAAATGGAGTCATAATCGATGGAGGTTTAGGCATAAATCTCACGCCAGATTTTACCCTCAAATCACTTGGACTCCAACTTTCAGGTGAAGCAAAATTCATAATAACCTTGGCTGACCAGAGTCGAGTTAAACCTCTTGGTATTGTAGAAAAGGTATCGGTAGAGATGGATAGGCTTGCATTCTTTCTAGATTTTGTGGTGTTAAATCTACTGCAGGTCAATGGAGGCTTTCCTCTACTCATAGGGAGGGCATGGCTAAGGCACATTCAAGCCATGCATGATTGGGGAAATGATACTATTTTAGTTAACCTGTCGGGGAAAGTACAAAAACAAGTACATTTAGATCCGAAAGGATCTCATGCAGGTAATGCTCATTCTTTCACTATTCTCGAAGAACAACACATTCCTATCGTTGAAGCATGTAACGAAATTGAAATAAACGATGAACAAGATCTTTTGGAATGGATGGAAGCCTTTCCATGTTATGGCATATCTATATGTGAAGGAGAGTCTGACCAGGTAGAAACTCTTGGGCTTGGTTCATGGACTTGAGGAAGGGAAAGAAAGGAGTTTTGAAGGATTTGACCCAAGGAAAGGAGAAAAGAGCTCCAGTAGACGACTTACCGATACCATCCGACATACAGTGGATGAAAGAGCTTTCACCTTCATGTATGAAAGAAAAGGAATCAAAGATCAACATAGAGGAATCTCTGGCCTATCCACAATGCGTTTTTGAAGACCAAAACGAAGAATCAGCCATGACATCTCAACCTGTAAGACAAGTCAATCTTGGAAACGGGGAGCATTCACAACCAATCTTACTAGCAACATGGGTTTGGGATCATCCGTCCTTGCTCCATCAGGTAACCACTTTCATGCAAAATTTCAAGGATGTGTTTGCATGGAGTTACCATGACTTAGAAGGAATTCCTGTTCATCTTGGAGAGCATTCTATTCCATTGATTCATGATGCTAAGCCAGTAAGAGGAAGGATTTATCGACTTAATCCAAAGTATTCAGAAGCGGTCAAGAAAAAAATAGAAAAGCTAGAGGATGCGAGGATCATTGTCCCAGTGGAGCATTATGAATTGTTATCATCGATGGTAATAGTCCAAAAGAAGCACTCCAACAAGATTCATGTTTGTGTTGATTTTCGGGCTCTCAACAAGGTTACGATTCCCGATGGGTTTCCAACCCCATTTTCAGAACAAGTTTTGGAAGATGTGGCTGGTCATGTTTTATACAGTTTCATGGATGGATTTAGCGGATACAACCAAGTGTTCATCAATCCAAAGGACCAAGCTAAAACTGCATTTGTAACTCCATGGGGTAGGTATGTATATACTAAGATGGCTTTTGGATTATGCAATGCCCCTCCCTCTTTCAATCAAGTGGTTTACTCAATCTTCCGATCATTGTTGCCAAAATTCTTGAGAATCTTTATGGACGACTTCTCCACCTTTTCAGGCACTGAATGTTCTACTCGAGTAGAAAACTCCACTGATCATCTTTGTCAATTGGAACAGGTTTTTAGTGCTTGCAGAGAAGCCAAATTGAAACTCAATCCAAACAAATGTCACTTTTTGGTGACCGAAGGGACACTCTTGGGTCACATAGTCTCAACAAAAGGTATGGCTTCCGATCTTGACAAAATCAAAGCAATACTTCATATGCCCGAACCAATTAATGCAAAAGAAATCCAGAGTTTTTTAGGACATACCGGCTATCACCGCAAGTTCATAAAAATGTATGCTGAGATAACTAAGCCTCTCTCTAGGCTCGTTAGCAAAACGGTACCCTTTCAGTGGACTGAAGTAGAAGACAATGCATTCACCCTTCTAAAAACCAAACTTATCAGTGCACCTATTTTAGTAGCACCAGATTGGGATGCTACCTTCCACGCTCATGTGGATGCAAGTTCTATAGTGGTAGGAACCATACTCACGCAACCTAGCAAAGAACATAAATTTGACCGACCCATTTACTATGCTAGCAGAATCTTAACCAAAGAAGAGCGCAACTATAGTACTATTAAAAGAGAAACACTCGCTATTGTTTTCGCCCTCAATAAGTTCCGTCATTATTTGCTGGGAATTCACTTCACAGTCATCACCGACTATCAGGCAATCAAAAATTTGCTAAACAAGCCGAACATCTATGGAAGAGTGTGGAGGTGGCTACTCTTATTCCAAGAATTCAACTTTGAACTAGTTCAACGACTTGTGAAGCACCATGTGATGGAAGATCACCTTTCAAGGATTAAAGGAAATCCAGAACCAGTTATGGGCATAGAAGACAACCTCCCAAATCAATCTTTATTTCAAGTAAGCACTTACCCTACTTGGTACCAAGTGGTCCATCATTTGTTAACTACGGGTACCTGCCCACCTAACCTCACACCACTCGAACGAAGAAGATTGCTCCTAAAAAGTAAGAATTTTTCAATCGTTCAAAATACTCTTTTCCGAGTAGGATATGATGGGATCTATAGGAGATGCGTCGTGCCACATGAAGTACCACAAATACTAGAAGAAGCCCATGGAGGAACAGCTGCATGCCATTACCCAGGTCACATAATAGCACATCGGATTTTACATGGAGGATTAGGGTGGCCCTATCTTTTTCGAGATGCAACAGAATATGCAAAGACATGCGACACTTGCCAGCGTTGTGCACCAAAACCAAGTAAGCTCAACAACCAACCCTTGCAAAATTCTTTATCATGGAGACCATTCGAAAAATAGGGATTAGATTTTGTGGGGCCAATCTATCCTATCACTTCTCCCTCGAATGTGAAGTACTTGTTGGTAGCCACTAATTATGCCACCAAATGGGCAGAAGTTCTAGCGACAAAAGATTGCACTTCTCATACGGTAGCCTCTTTCTTGTATGAAAATATTTTTTGCAGGTATGGCTGTCCAATTGAAGTTACAAGTGACCAAGGATCTCATTTTATCAACAAATCCCTAACTGAAATATTTATGAAGTACAAAATTTTCCACAAAAAATAATGTGCATATTATCCACGAGCCAATGGTCAAGCGAAAAGCACCAACAAGGTACTCATCTCTCTCTTGAGGAAAATGTGCTATCTCCATTCCTTGACATGGGGCACTACCTACCTAGGTGTGGTATGGGCATACAGGACGGCATTCAAGGTAACCACGAAACATACTCCCTTACAGTTAGTATATGGTCTTGAAGCAATAGCTCCATTAGAATTTCTAAAAGGATCAAGCAGAGTGGGACATCCAAGGATTGGTAATTTGCAAGTCATGAGTAACATCAATATGATCAGATTACATCAACTGGAGGAAAAGAGAACAATAGCAGATTCAACTCTCGAGAAAGAGCAGATGAAGCGGAAAGCGTGGCACGACAGGAATCTGTGGAAGACAGAGATCAAAGAAGGATCGTTGGTCCTACTATATCAACCAAGCTTGTACAACAAGAAAGAAAAGAAATTATCCACCGGATGGACACGTCCTTACAGGGTAACAGAGATCCTTCCCCAAGGTGCGGTATGTCTCTCCACTCTTGAAGGGACCCAAATTCCTTTGGTGAACCGTTCACATCTCAAACCCTACCAAGACTCAGAATGAGATATTGAATCACTACTATAGGAACTCTGTACATACCATGTCCCCTCCTTATGCTCTATTAGACTTACTATAGTCCGCATCAATAAAACCCATCCAATCCATCACTTGAAGGATTCACTCACAATTGTGTATAAAATAAACTCTTCCAAAAAAAGCCTATTAAAAAAAATTTTTAAAGCCAAGGTCGTTATTTTGCTCAACCACTATATCTCTCAACCACATGCATAAGTCTTTTTCTACGAATGAGTCGATTTGGAGTCAACTTTTTTTTTTGGTAGGTTAAATAAGTCCATTTCCCATAAATAAGTAGTGAGTGATTTTATGAAAAAAGTCGATTTCTTTTGGAGAGGAAAAAAAAAAAGTCGATTTTTTTGGATAGGTCGATTTGTTTTTTCCAAGAAAAGTCGATTTTGTTTTAGTTGAAAAGGTCGTTTTTTTTAAGTTGTTGGGTCGATTTAAAAAAAAAAGAAAGGTAGATTTTTTTTAAGTGTTTAGGTCGATTTTTTTGTTCATGTTAATATGTCAAAAAGGACGATTTTTTAAAAGTTGTTAGGTCATTTTTTTTTTAAAGAGGAAGGTCGATTTTTTGAAGTGTTTAGATGGATTTTTTTTTTTCTTGGTCAATGTTCATGTCAATAAAGTCGTTTTTTTTTCGAAGTTGATAGGTCGATGTATTTAGGGGTCAATAGGGCGATTTTTTTGGTCAACTTATGAGGTGCATAAGTCAATTTTTTTAATTCATAAGTCGATTGTGGCATTTCGATGTGCATAAGTCGATTTTTAGTTCATAAGTCGACTTTGGCATTTTGAGTCATGTTTTTTCCAAAACCAATTTGATGGGCAGTCGATTTTGTCGATCTGATTGCTGACCAAGTCTTCGGCTTCGATCCTTGTATTCACCTTCGATCCTAACGAACCTCTATCGATTGCAATTCAAGGAGTGCAACAAACTTGAAAATAAATCGACCTTTTTCAAGAGGACAAAGACCCTTTTTCAGGAGGACAAAGATCCTTTTTCAAGAGGACAAAGACCCTTTTTCAGCAGCTTGCCCTCGGAAATATGATCAGCAATGATTTATGATCTCCACCTTTGTTATCATCAGCAATAGTTACTTGTTCTTGCTTCTTAAAAACCATCAGCTTATGGAAGTGAGAAAATCTAGAACCTACAAGGTGGGCTTTTAGCAAGAAGATAAGAGCAACCAACTATCAACAAAGTAACATGTCCCAATCATCATCTTTAAGGAATTCAATGGGCAGCAATCATTATGACTCATATGATCAACCATGTCAGCAAGATTCCGGTTCAGCCCGATCATCAAGTGAAGGGGAAGATTCACTCACATTGATCGCCCAGGATTCTCTCCCTCCAGCATCATTGGAAGAGATCTTCACAGAGGATGAGTTGCATACTCTGCACCTCACGGGGATTGCCAAAGTACCACTTACCAAAAATATTGCAACAGACGAGGTGATTGACTTCTTTGAGTCCTTTCCCCACTTTACAGCAGGAACTCTTACCAAGAAAACGCTAAACAAAGTTGTGGGGATGAAAGAGTCTGAACAGCTTATGCCGGGGAGATCATACTCACGTGTCGACGCAAGCAAGGTATGTGAGGAATGTGTGAAGTTGTTCACTGCCAACGACCTCTCAGAAAGATACTATCATCTTTTATGTGCATGCAAGTATTTTATCCTCTTAAGAAGGGTCGAATCCAAGTTTCCATTCAACAATATGGCTGCTTGCGACGCTCTTTTATGTCTTGCCTGGATGCGTCCATATCCCTTCCATCATTTAATATGGGCATCCATCATGGAAAAAAGGAAAAGGCATGCGGTACATGTACAAAAAGATGCAAAGAAATTTCACGTATACTCTTCTATAATACTCTTGTGGCTAAAGAATTTACCATCGAGGCTTACGGAAATACAAAAGAATGTGGGTCAACCATCTTCCATGAAGCGAAATCCATCCACTCCTATGAGAAAGAAGCTCCCGGTAAAACGAGCACGAGTAAAAGGGGACGCATTAGAAGTCATCCAAGCCCTTCCAATTGGTGAGCAAGGTTATGCTGCAATAAAAGGTACTCATCCCCCTTCATCTTCACGTACATATGCACGGAAAAAGGCTCCTAATCCTCATGTTCGCACTCACCATAGTGCTTCATATAATCCACCCACACCACCACCATCTCCTCCTATTATTTCCACTCCACATGCATCACCTCCTATCCAAATTCCTTCACCACGTATGTCATCCTCGATTCAACCTCATCATACACCTATACATGTCCAACCTATCCCCATACCTCCCATACCTCCTCCTATGCTATCACCAAGCTCACCTATCCCCACCATCTTAGTTACCCTTTCAGGTTCACATATGCACTCCACCTCCATCCAACCCATGCATTCTAGCACACCTCCACTCGCACCTTTTCCTTGCACTTATGCACTCCCCGCATTAAAAAACATCCACATAGCAAATCTTCATGCAAGAAACACGTTAGAATCTCTCTCACTACTCAATGGCTATCATAAAGAGATCTCTGCATCTATGGGGGTGGCCAACCAACAAGTACTTCAGCTTCACAGACGGATCGCAAGCTTAGAAGACCGCAACAAGCAATTACAGCAAAAAAACCAGGAACTCAAAGAGGAGAACGAGAAGTTACGGAAGGAAGCAATGTTCTATAAAGACATCCAAGACAAAGCAAAAACTCTCTTTATGGCGGCACAAAATGCACCCTACTTAGGAATTGCGGTGGATAGCATTAGATGTTTCTTTCTACTTTGTATTAGCCATCTTTTTGTTCTAGTTACTTCCTTTTGTAAGAAGCATGTATTGCATTTTACTTGCAAATGTCTCCCTTTTTTCCATATTATCTCTCACTTACATTATTTCAAAAAAAAGAGAAGAAGAAGAAGAAGAAGATTATCAAAAAATAAAATAAAATAAAGAGAGAAAAAAAAAAAAGAGAAAAGTATTATTTTTCTCTGAGGACGGAGAATGTCTAAGTGGTGGGCAACCTGTAGCGGGGTACTTTGATACATCCCTAAAATAATGTATTTTATGTTTTTCTTTCAAGATGCAGAAGCCAAGGCAAGTTACCTCAATTTCGAACAAAAGGAGAAGAAGAAGAAGCGAAGAAGCAAGAAAATGGAGAAAGGGGGATCCAGCTTATCAGTTCATGAAGAAGGCCAAATTTCCCATTTCACCTATTTTCCCAAGTTCCCTAATTCCCATTTCACCTATTTTCCCAAGTTTCCTATTTTCCCATTTCACCTATTTTCCCAAGTTCCCTAATTCCCATTTCACCTATCTTCCCAAGTTGCCTATTTTCCCATTTCACCTATTTTCCCAAGTTGCCTAATTTCCCATTTCACCTATTTTCCCAAGTTTCCTAATTTCCCATTTCACCTATTTTCCCAAGTTTCAAATTTCCCATTTCACCAATTTCCTAAGTTTCCTATTTTTCCATTTCACCAATTTCCTGAGCTGTCTAATTTTCCGAGGTCACCAATTCTCTAAGTAGTCTAAATTCCTAAGTCGACCAATTTCTCAAACTAGTCTATTTTTTAGTCAAATTTTACAAGTTAGTCGACTTACTCAAAAGTTCACCATTTTTATGAAGTTAGTCTACTTACTTCAAAAGTAGTCTATTTTTTTAAGAAAAAGGTGTACTTTTGATTTAGTCTACTTTTCCACTTGAAAAAAGAGACTAAATTTTCCAGATCTCCATATAGTCTAAATTTTCAGCCACTTGCACACGGAGAACTCATGGACGGTGGACGGCGCCGAATACCAGAATTTGGAAGATAGTGACGGTGGGGAAAAGTGGACCAAGAAGGAAGCTTCGAGAGTATCAAAATTGTCAGAGAGGCTTCCAAAGAAGAAACTAAGTTTGTCCCCTTTTGCTATCCTTCACTTCTAGGAAAACTATATAGGTAGACCTCTCCTTCAACTGAAGACAAGCTCAAAGAGAGACTAGAGGAAGGAATGCACTCTTGTAGCTTTGCCTTCTCTTTGTGTGTAGAGCTCTTAGCTTACCACTAGTGCTCCATTTGGTAGGATTGGAATCAGCTAGCTTGGCACTCTGCGTTGAGCAAATAGATCAAGAAATTGATCTACAGGTTAGCCGTGATGTTGTTTTTGTAGAAGATGCTATTCAGCCATTGCTTTCATGTACCAAGGAGACATCTGTTAGCTCCAAAAACATGTATGATACTTTGCTTCCTCTTTTTACAGGTGGACACTCTAGTGCTGGTCCTAATGAGGAAACTTCTCAGCCTTTGCAGGTTTCATGTGATGATGCAGAGCATCCCATTTCTAATGCACATTTACATGATGCACTTGTTGATGAGAGAGCTGATATTGAGGAGGCAAAAACTATGCCAAAATGGCTGGTGAAGACTTTGCGTGACAGCAAATTAGATGCACCTCTGACATATTGTACTCGTTCAGGCTCTCATAGTGCCTCTTTTGCATCAGATTCCTATGCTATCGTTGCATCTAGTCTCTGTGATGAGACTGAGCCTATTTTGTTTAATGAAGCACAAAGTTCTGAACATTGGATAGTTGCATTGCAATCTGAATATCATGCTATCATGAAAAATGGTACCTGGTCTTTATGTGACTTGCCTCTTGGCAAGAAGGCCATTGGCACTAAGTGGGTTATACAAGCTGAAGCGTAAGCCTGATGGAACAATTGACAGGTATAAGGCTACTCTTGTTGCAAAGGGTTATGCGCAGGAAAGAGGCATTGATTTTGATGAGTGCAGAAAGGGCATGAAAACTACGTGTGCAAGTTAAAGAAGGCATTATATGGTTTAAAGCAAGCACCACGTGCTTGGTATGAGAAGATACCTGCCTATCTGATTGCACATGGTTTTGAGAATAGTCAAACTGAAAGCACCTTATATGTTAAGCGTGCTAATGATGTACTTCTGATCATTGTGGTTTATGTTGATGACATGCTGCTCACTAGTCCTCATGAGAGGCTTATTGCTGATTTTAAGGCTGATTTGCATGCCTCATTTGAGATGTCTGATTTGGGGATTTTGCATCACTATTTGGGCATTCAGTTTATGCACGTTGATGGTGGAATGGCCTTGTGTCAAACGAAATATATTGACACATTATTGCAGCATTTCGGTCTTGAAGACTGTAAGCCTATCGCCACTCCTACGAGACAGGTTTACGATTGAGTTTTCAGGATGCTGGAGATGCATTTGATGCTGTTCTCTATCAGTAGGCCGTTGGATGCTTGATTTACTTATGCATTACTCGGCCAGATATTCAGTTTGCTGTCTCACAGATGAGCGGTTTATGCATTGCCCAAGTGTCAAGCATTGGCAGGCCATTAAGCGCATCTTTCGCTACTTGAGTATTACTCAGCTACTTGGGTTGTTTTATCCCAAGGGGGGATCACTACCGCCACATTTGCATGCTTTTTCTGACTATGACTCGGCTGGTTGCTATGACACTCGTGTGTCCACTTGTGGCTTTTGCTTCATGCTTGGTAGCTCATGTCTATCTTGGTTGAGCAAGAAGTGGCCACTTCCAATTGTGAGGATGAGTATAGGGAAGCTTTCACAACTACTGTTGATTGTGTGTGGCTCAGATGCCTTATGGCTGATTTGGGTGTTGGTCAGTCTTCTGCCACCACCATCTTCACTGACAATCAGAGCACATTGGCAGTTGCGAGGAACCCTGTGTTCCATGCTCGCACTAAGCACATTCAGGTGCATTATCACTATGTCAGGGAGAGGTTCTCTACTGGGCAGATCACCTTGGCATATGTGCCCATGCAGGAGAACATTGCAAACCTTTCCACGAAAGCTCTGCCGAGGGAGAAGTTTGAAGCTTTCCGCAAAGCTTTGGGTTTGCTTCCTTTTGTGTATTGATTCCACATAGCTTGGCACTTCCTTATACATGAGTGCCAGCTCCTTGTTCACCGCATCACTCCCGGGGGGATTTGTTGATATAATTAGGTAGTGATGTGTGTGAACACACTAGGACCGTCGGGGCACTTTTTTCCCTCTTTAGGAGGTTTCTTTCCCCCGGCTTGTATATACGCCTATTGCCCTAATGGGCTACTTATCTTTGTACATTCTCCAGTAATACATTCAGTATTGTGTGTTGTGCTCCAAGCTTCTTCTTCTTCCTTGTGTTGTTCGCGTGCTTCCGTAGAGTCTAACTCCAACAATGTTCGAGTTCATGAAGTCGACTTAAAAGATGAGCAAGTATCTAAAAAATTTGACCAACTTTGTAAAAATGATCACGTTTATAAAGTAGACCAATTTTTGGAAATTGGTCAACTTGAAGTTGCCCAACTTTTTAAATATAGTCTACTTAAAAATGGTCAAATTTTTGAATTCTACTTATTTTCCCAGGATAGCATTCAGGAAGATAGACGATTTTTTGAACTTGACTCATTTTCCCAGATGCATGCCACTCCACTAAGTGATCTTGGTCAACTTCATGGAGATGTTTCCCTACACAATTATGGACCAGAAAAAGAAACCCCAAGCTATGCTCCAGAGTTTAAACCTGATTCACAACAGAGAGAAGAAGGAAATCAAGAACTCAATGCAAACCCATCTTTCAGGGCAAGTCCAGAAGCTAGAGTGGTTGCGTTTCAAGAAATGGATCAAGAACAAGGGGTGCAGAGTAAAGCTGAGAAAAAGAAAGCAGAAGCAAGGCTCCTCCAAGAAAAAGACTCAAGTACGAAAAATTCTGAAGTTTTGCAGGAAATAGACAAGGTTTTTGAAGAGACGATGAGGGAACTCCATTCATCTAACAAGCCTCCTCTACCTTCGCCAATACCATCCATCATTAGAACACCTTCCAGCAGGTATCATTGTATGATCTATTAAGTATGGACGAAAGATTTAGAAGTGAAGTTATAGGGATAGAGACATTGTCTCCTCCGACAATGCTTGCAATAAGTGGTGGGCACACTCCAACGAACGTGATGAAAGCTTCAATTTCCGAGAACTTCACGAAGGTATCAACCAACTCTATAACCGACTTCTGGGGTCCATGTCTACCAATCACTATATATGGAATAACTATAAATGGAGTAATAATAGATGGAGGTTCAGGCATAAATCTCATGCCAGATTTTACTCTCAAATCACTTGGACTCCAACTTTCAGGTGAAGCAAAGTTCACAATAACCTTTGCTGACCAAAGTCGAGTTAAACCTCTTGGTATTGTAGAAAAGGTACCGATAGAGATGGACTGGTTGACATTCTTTTTAGATTTTGTGGTGTTAAATCTACGTATGGTCAATGGAGGCTTTCCTCTACTCATAGGGAGGCCATGGCTAAGGCACATCCAAGCCATGCATGATTGGGGAAATGATACTATTTTAGTTAAAATGTCGGGGCAAGTACAGAAACAAGTACATTTAGATCCGAAAGGATCTCATGGAGGTAATGCTCATTCTTTCACTATTCTCGAAGAACAACACATTCCTATCATGGAAGCATCTAATGAAATTGAAATAAACGATGACCAAGATCTTTTGGAATGGATGGAAGCCTTTCCATGTTATGGCGTATCTATTTGTGGGGGAGTCTGGACAGGTAGAAACTCTTGGGCTTGAAGAACCGGTCATGGACTTGAGGAGGGGAAAGAAAGGAGTTTCGAAGAATTCGACCCAAGGAAAGGAGAAAAGAGCTGCAGTAGACAACTTACCGATACCATCCGACATACAGTGGATGAAAGAGCTTTCACCTTCATGGATGCAAGAAAAGGAATCAAAAATCAACATAGAGGAATCTCTAGCCTATCCACAACGCATTTTTGAAGACCAAAACGAAGAATCATCCATGACATCTAAACCTGTAAGGCAAATCAACCTCGGAAATGAGGAACATTCACAACCAATCTTACTAGCAACATGGCTTTGGGATCATCTGTCCTTGCTCCATCAGGTAACCACTTTCATGCAAAATTTCAAGGATGTGTTTGCATGGAGTTACCATGACTTAGAAGAAATTCTTGTTCATCTTGGAGAGCATTCTATTCCACTGACTCATGATGCTAAGCCGGTATGAGGAAGGATTTATGGACTTAATCCAACAAGATACATCTTTGTGTCTATTTCGGGCTCTCAACAAGGTTATGATTCCCGATGGGTTTCCAACCCCATTTTCAGAACAAGTTTTGGAAGATGTGGCTGGTCATGTTTTATACAGTTTTATGGATGGATTTAGCGGATACAACCAAGTGTTCATCTGTAAGGAATTGAAATCACAACCTCTTGGTTAGGAATGTGATGGGCTAACCACTTGCCTCAAGAGCCATGGTTGAGGATTACTTCCTAATCCTCCCTCTTAAGGTGTAGTTCAACCATCTCCTACCTATCAAGTGTGTGGTTCAACCATCTCCAACCTATCACTTTATTTCATTCTTCCCCCCTTGGTCAATCATTGTCCTCAATGATATGCTCTTGTATCCATCTAGCCTCGGTGATCAACCCCTTGAACTCCCTAGATACCCTTGAATTGATGTCCTTAACCTCGCACAGTTTCTTGAACTTTGTTGGCAACCTTGGTCTATTGAACCCTTGCTCTCAACCTTGGTGTCTCGAACCTTCTTGTTCGCAACTTTGGTGTCTTGAGCCCTTGTTCTCAACCTCAGTCTTGAACCTTGTTCTCACCCATGTTTGGTATCTTGAACCCTTAATCAAGTGCCACCCAAGGTTTCCAAACGACTTCACACTTCCAAGGTAGCTCAGTAGATTTGGAAAGCTTGTTCCGAGAGCTTTCCAACGGTATCTTATATGCCTCTATCCGACCTACGGATTGAGAGATACACTTGATTCTTTGATGGATACACTTGATTCTTTGTTGGGTCCAATGCTCAAAGCACTGCCTCCACAATTCCTACCCTTTCACATGATAGAGTGCCCAAGCGCCTTTTTTAGAGGCCATTGGGTCATTCCACCTTTCCCAAGCCTACTTCCTAGGCTCTAATACCAATGAAACAGAACTAGGAATTACGACCACCACGTGCTAGAGAGATGACTCTCCTCCCAACCAAATGCCTCTATATATAGCTCTCTCCAGGGGACTGACTGCCTTCTTGGGCAGGTGGATACTAACCATCCATGTGTCAGCCATGTAACTGCATGTGCACCAAGTGTCCCAGTTAACTGGAGTTAACTCAAGTGGATGCATCTAGAAGGCTCTAGATCTCTTTGGCAAAATACTCTCCCCATGTCCCCCATAGGGATTGAACCCAAGACCTCCTCCTTCACATCCTTGAGACTTAACCACTAAGCTAAGTGGATCACTTGTTCACAAGAGCACAAGACCTCCTAGTAAGTCTAAAACTCGAGATCTTTGGTCATATACACAGATGACCAAACGGTGTCCGATTTAAGATCCATCTGAACCGGCCTTACCCCTAGATCATAAACTTACTTTATTACATCATCCATCCAAAGGACCAAGCAAAAACTGAATTTGTAATTCCTTGGGTATGTATGTATATACTAAGATGGCTTTTGGATTATGCAATGCCCCTGCCTCTTTCAATCGAGAGGTTTACTCAATCTTCCGATCATTATTACCAAAATTCTTGAGAATCTTTATGGATGACTTCTCCACCTTTTCAGGCATCGGATGTTCTACTCCAGTGGAAAACTTCATTGATCATCTTTGTCAATTGGAACAAGTTTTTAGTGCTTGCAGAGAAGCCAAATTGAAACTCGATCCAAACAAATGTCACTTTTTGGTGATCGAAGGGACACTCTTGGGTCACATAGTGTCAGCAAAAGGTATGGCGCCCGATCCTCACAAAATCAAAGCAATACTTCATATGCCCAAACCAATTAATGCAAAAGAAATCCAGAGTTTCTTAGGACATACTGGCTATCATCGCAAGTTCATAAAAATGTATGCTAAGATAACTAAGCCCCTCTCTAGGCTCGTTAGCAAAACGGTACCCTTCCAATGGACTGAAGTAGAAGACAATGCATTCATCCTTCTAAAAACCAAACTTATCAGTGCACCTATTTTAGTAGCACTAGATTGGAATGCTACCTTCCACGTTCATGTGGATGCAAGTTCTATAGCTATAGAAGCCATACTCACACAAGCTAGCAAAGAACATAAACTTGATCGACCCATTTACTATGCTAGCAGAATTTTAACTAAGGCAGAATGCAACTATAGTACTACTGAAAGAGAAGCACTCGCTATTGTTTCGCCCTCAAGAAGTTTCATCATTATTTGTTGGGAATTCACTTCACTGTCATCACCGACCATCAAGCAATCAAATATTTGCTAAACAAGCCAAACATCTATGGAAGAGTTTGGAGGCGGCTACTCTTATTCCAAGAATTCAACTTCGAACTAGTTCAACGACCTGGGAAGCACCATGTGATGGAAGATCACCTCTCAAGGATTGAAGGACATCCGGAACAAGTTACAAGCATAGAAGACAAACTCCCAGATCAATCTTTATTTCAAGTAAGCACTTATCCTATTTGGTACTAGGACGTTCATTATTTGTTAACCACGGGAACCTTCCCACCTAATCTCACACCACTCGAACGAAGAAGATTGCTCCTAAAAA
>CM035419.1:126208005-126310505 GCA_020310875.1 Ceratopteris richardii
TGTGTGTGTGTTGTGTGTGTTGTGTGTGTGTGTGTGTGTGTGTGTGTGTGTGTGTGTGTGTGTGTGTGTGTGTGTGTGTGTGTGTGTGTGTGTGTGTGTGTTTGTGTGTGTGTGTGTGTGTGTGTGTGTGTGTGTATGTATGTATCTATATATATATATATATATATATATATATATATATATATATATATATATATATATATATATATATATATATATATATATATATATATATATATATATATATATATATATATATATATATAGGTGGGAATATGTCTGTGTTTTATTTACAAGAAAAATGCTATACAAGGAAGGATCAACCCTTCCTCAATATCCCACATGAGATGTCATTTATAATATAACAAACACGACACCTTTTCATTTTTATCTCCCAAAAGACAATGCACATGAAGTATATATTTTGCTTTACACTTTTTCCATGTCAGAGGTGGAAAGGACAAATGGATATTAAACAACCCTCTATTTTTGGAATCCCACGTATACCAAAAACAATGTAATAAACTGTTGTGTGTATAGCATAATTTCATCCTCAGTCTCGAAAAGCAAGAAGGTGCATCTGACTATAGCAAGCTTTTCTGTCCACAGTGGATAAAGGAGAAAAGTTTGCCATATCTTTTCCATCCATGGGCATTGCTAAAAAGCATGTTTTTTCCTCTCTCAAGAAGTGTGTCTTGGACATTTAGCACATGTGAGACCATAACAGTTATATTCACAAATCTCATCCCTAGAAGGTGGAGCTTTCAACAATTCCTTGAAGCATTGTGTGCGTGAGCTCTAGTGTCCCCATCCACAAGAGTTTGTCCATGCGCAACCAAGGATGCAGTAGAATTCGTTACACTATTGGCACATAAATGATAAAAAAAACATTTGGAGTTGGTAGGTACTTAACTTCAATGCATCTAGATTTCGCATTGGCCAATTCAATCATATTGTTTTCAATCACTTGTAAACATCTATAGGCATCACATAACCGGCCATACTCAGAGTCAGATAAGGATAATCCAAAAATTACTTTGCTACTTGTTTCAATTTTCCCTAGAGCTTATGGGTGTTTGGATGTCTACTTTGGTACACCCTCTTGTAGTAAGCCAAGTTATCATCATAATTAAAGCTACCTAACATGTATCTATCTCTAATGACCTTGAGGATATATTGTATGTTGTCAGCAGCTTGAGTATACATTGACCTCAAACTCTTGTAAATTATCTACCTTTGATATTCTCTTGTCTTTGAATCCTTGTTAGAACCACTTTCAATCAAATTTGAAGCCATTTAGCAACGTTGTACTCTTAAACTATAACAATGGGTTCTACTGCTCAAGTAACTTCTTGGTGACCTTTTGTATGTGATTGTTTTGGGAAGTGTGTCATACACTAGAATGTGTTACAAAGTTTCCTGCTTCAAGGAGAATCCCCCTATTAAGTTGTAGCTCCCAATTCCCAATGCTACAAGATGCATGTGCATAATGTTGAGCAATCAGAACAGTTAAAGTTCAACATGGCATCACCTGAAACTGCTATCATGCATTGTACTTGGTGCAAATGTAGAGCTTACAATTGTACTAAAACGCATTGTTAGCTACAAAATTGACAGTTTATGCATATGAAAAGTCAATGCTTAAAATCTGTAACACAAAGAGCTTATAAACAACTATAGGAAAAAGATCATTTGAAAGAATAAATTCTAGAACTCACCTAAAGATAAACATAAATTTTCAGAAACTTAGAGCACGTAGTATTGAGGCTTCAAACGAAGATATAGACATCCCAAAAAGAAAGAAAAGCTGTTAAACATCAAAATAAAGAGCACTTACTCAGAGTCAGAAGGGGTAACAACTGCAACCCAATCACTAGAACTTGGGAAAATGACACCGTTTATGGTAACAGAAACATTTTGATGGTGAAGAAGAGGAGTGACTGCATCATGAGAAATATTGATGAATGGATTGGGATCAAAGCAACTTGTGAGCCTGCGCCTCTCCACAGTAAAAGGCAAGTTTGTGTGACTTGCTACCATCATTGTAAAAAGGCTTTTAAGTATAAGCACTACAATTAATAGTACCCAGCCAAAGCCCAGCATCTCTACCTGCATTATTCAAAGAAGTTCGGAATAAATGGCAACAAGATGCTCAGTGTGTCAAAGATTCAAGGTAATGATAGTGACGAATGTTAACAACATCTTGAAAATAATTTTCTTGTTGATGCAGTTACACATCAATCCAGATGACATAAGAGTCCTTGATGTTCATGAGTACCTACTTTTTTGTGATAAAAAGCATAATCTGAATATCACACTGGAAAACACACACTAAGAAGCTGACTCTTAATCTATAATGAAAATTTATACAATGTGAACACGCATTTGCCAAGGAGGAAGTTATTTAAAAGCAACTGAGTACAATGGCCCATTCAATGATTACAGCAATAGACAGATATGCTGGTAAACAAGTCCTGCTATAAATCGACTACATCATTACTGGTTTTGTGCTTTGGCAATAATGAAAAATTGAAATTATTTCAAAAGAGTAATGTTCATTGTTAATACTGAGTGGGTAAGCTTCTCAAACCAAAGTTGCTAACTGTTATAATCATCAGACAGTAAATTGATGCCATCTTTTTTTGCTACGTACAGTGTTGGAGTCACACAAAAATTATTTTTGTGATTATATTTTATTTTCATTTCTTTCCCCTTCCCTCGAATCTCCATTGGGTGGTCATTCATGCTTTCTCTCACTCTGCACTCTCGCTCAGTATTCTCACTCTAACTCTCACTCTCTGTGACAACCAGCACCTCCAGCATATTACTTCTATGATGGCACTTGTGGAGTCGATCCCAAGGTATGAGATCCCCAGCATGATGAAATTGGAAGGAAATGCCTTGGAAAAACAAGCCATCACAACACAGGAAGGGCTCAAGGGCCAAGGAGTCTGCCAAGTATGCTCCCATATAGGCAAAAGGGAAACCAAAGTATAAAAACAGAAGTCTTTATACATTGCAAGTTATTTGTCACATGCATCAGATCTATAACAAAGTTGTGGCACATAGCTGTTTCTCTTGTTGATACCTGTTTGTTAGTGACAAAAGAGCAAGAGAAGAGCATCCAGCCATGAAGGGAGTCTTTCACTACGACATATGAGGGGCATATCGACGGTCACACCCTGATGTCGGTATGACCATCGAAAATGCTTGGAAAGATCATGTTAGTCATACAAACGGTCACTTGACTGTCAGTATGACCATTGAAAGCTTTTGGCCGGTATAGACGTCGGAAAATATTGTCGCCGGTATAAGCGCCAATATAGGTGCCGGTATAAGCGTCGGTATATCATCGGAATATTCCTGAAAATACCCACACTCATACCGGCCCCTATACCGACTCTTATACCGACGGCGTGTCTTAATAACCCGAGAGAAAAAACTCGACATTCGCTTCTGTTTTGAACTGCATACGGTTAGTGTCGAGTATGCGCGCGTGTACATTGCGCTTGACCACCTACATTGTGATCGTCTTGTGTGCATACAAACACAAATCTTTCTCTCTACACACATATCTCTCTTTTTAGATCTTGCATCTTGGTAAGTGATGCGTGTACTCTTTCACCATTTCTCTTTCTCTATGTTTTCTCTTTTCTAATTTCTCTTTTCTTTGGATTTGCAAGAGCTTTTTGGCATTGGTTCTTTGAAATTTGACAAGAGACGAAATTGATTCAGCTTTGATGACAACATTATGAAAATTTACATCGATGTAAGTGATTGTTTTGTTCTCTATTAGAAATAGAGAGAGAGATCAAAGAGACAGAGAGATAGAGATACATACACACACATGGATGTAAGTAATTGTTTTGTTCTTTATTAGAAATAGAGATACAGAGAGAAAAAGAAAGAGAGAGAAAGAGATGAAAGAGAGAGAGCAAGAGAGAGAGATGAAAGAGAGAGAGAAAGAGAGAAAAATAAAGAGAGAGAGAGAGAGAGAGATACATACACACACACGCATACTCATGTATATGTATGCATACATACACACACACATATACACACATGCATGTGCATACGTACACACACACACATATACATATATGCATACACATACTTATGAATACATACATATACACACATGCGTACACACACATATATACACATGCATACACATATATACACATGCATACAAATACATATGCATATACATACACTCTCACATGTATACACATACACACAGGTGTACATACACATACACTCTCACATCCATACACACATAAGAGAGACACATATACATACACACATACACATATTCATACACACTTTTTCACACATATGCAAATATGTACATACACACATGGACACACACACTCACATACGTATTACATACACATGCATATTCATGCATGCATACACACATATACATACACATATGTACACACACACATACATATACATACACATGCATATGCATACATACATACACACACATATGCATACATACATATACATACACACATATACACATACACACATAGATACATGGTTTAGGTATAGGCCTTTAGGCTTAGGTGGTTAGGTTTTTTACATACATACACATATGCATACACACATATACACATACATATATATACACACACACACACATTCATACACGCACATACACATACACACACGTCACATATACATACACACGTACACACATATACATGTTTTAAGATTAGGGTTTTTGACTTTTACATACATAGTAATACACACATATACACACATAATACATATACACATACACATATATATACACATGCATACACATACACACGTATACATGTTTCGGGTCTAGGTCTTTCGGATTAAGGTTTTAGGGTTTTACATACATACACATATCATATATGCATACACACACATACACACACATATACATACACACATGCACACATATACACATAAACATATATATATACACATGCATACATGCACATACACATACACACATGTCACATATACATGCACACATATACACATATACATGTTTTAAGGTTAGGGTTTTTGGTTTTTACATACATACACATGCATACACACATATACACATACACATATATACACATGCATACACACATATACATGTTTTAGGTCTAGGTCTTTAAGATTAGGGTTTTAGGGTTTTTACACATGCATACACATATACACACGCCGGTATAACGCCCGATGCCCCTCATATGTTGTAGTGTTTGCTATAAGAAGAGTGCACACCCAAGGGAGTAGCAAGAGACCCATACCGACTGGAGAGGCTTCATGCCTAACATCAATTACCTTCTTGCAATCATCCTTCACCTTGGTCGTCACCATTTGTCATCGCTGTCACTGTCTCCATCTTAAGCCACCTTGCCCCGATTAGGTTGTCAGGGCTAGTCTCCATCCACCATCGTCTTGAACTTCATGCTATGTTGTCTCACCCAAGTTTGGAGGACAAACCTTCAAGTTCCTCTATTGTACTTTTTATCACCAGAAGCATAGTCATGCTCTAGTCATGCTCTTCACTGTATTGGGGTGTTGTCCAAGCTATACCCGTTGTACTCTCCACATTGTATTCATCTTGTTTCCATGCTTGTATTTTTTCCCTAGATTCCAAACAGCATGAGTTATTTGCATATTCCTAGAATACTCAAAGAGAGCTTTGCAAGGATATATAATAATCTCCCATTCAATTACAATCCCTAATTTTTGCATATGAATCCAAAACCATAGTCGGCACATGTCAAAAGGCCACTAGAGGCACATGTTTTTAATCTAAGGGTTATAATTAATTACACATAAGCAACCAAAAGCACCATGCTTAGTTTTCATAGCACTTGTGCTAAAGATTCAATGGTTAGTATTAGTTTTGCAAGAATCGTTTTCGCCAAAACTGACTTTTAGCTTTTTTTGATGGAAAATTTTCATGGAGCTTCATGCCTACATAAACACAAGCTTAAGGATATTTATGATCATCATTTATGCTCATCATGCTTGCTTGGAGGTGCTGATCTTGAAGCTTGAAGGTGTTGGAGGAGTTGCTTCTATGCATGGAGGAGGCTATGGAGTAGTGTATGCTCATACAATTGGAGGTTTTTTCTACTCTTATGATAGGTTGGTTTTGAGCCTCTTCATGCCTTGTCCCTTACCCTCACATGCTTTTTTTGGTATTGATGGGTTCTTAGTATTGTGTTACCTTGTAATTTGATTTGAAGCATATCATCTTGTACACATACTTTCATAATTGGAGCACATGATGTTTTGCCTCTGCTTTGTGTATTCTTGTTGGAGTTTGAGGTCTGTGAAAGCACGCGAAAAACACAAGAAAGAAGAAGAAGCTTGGAGCACAACACACAATACTAAATGTATTACCACTAGAATGTACAAAGATAAGTGACCCATTAGGGCAATAGGCATATATACAATCCGGGGGAAAAAAACTCCTAAAGAGGGAAAAAAGTGCCCCGGCGGTCCTAGTGTGTTCACACACATCACTACCTAAATATATCAACCAATCCACCCTAGGAGTGATGCGGTGAACAAGGAGCTTGCACTCATGTATAAGGAAGTGCTAAGATATGTTGAATCAATCCACAAAAGGAAGTAAGCCCAAAGCTTTGCGGAAAGCTTCAAACTTCTCTCTACGTAGAGCCTTCGTGAAAAGGTCTACAATGTTCTGCGTGGGCACATATGCAAAGCGATCTCTCCCGCAGAGAACCTCTCCCTGACATAATGATAATGCACCTCAATGTGCTTAATGCAAGCATAGAACAGAGGGTTACTCGCAACTGCAAATGCGCTCTAACTGTAAGTGAAGATGGTAGTGGCAAAAGACTCACCAACACCCAAATCAGCCATAAGGCATCTGAGCCACACATACTCAACAATCGCTATGAAAGTTGTCCTATACTCAACCTCATAACTGGAAGTGGCTAGAATAGGCGACGTCTTGCTCAACCAAGATATACATGAGCTACCAAGCATGAAGCAAAAACCACTAGTGGACACACTAGTGGCATAGCAACGAGCCCAATCTGGAAGTAGTGATCCACCCTTAGGATAAAACAATCCCAGTAGCCGGGTACCAAGCAGAAGATTCGCTTTACCGCCAGCCAATGCTTGATACCTAAGCAATGCATAAATCTACTCATATGTGAGACAACAAACTGAATATATGGCCGAGTAATGCATAAGTAAATCAAGCATCCAACAACTTGCTGATAGAGAATTGCATCAAATGCATCTCCAGCATCGTGAAGATTCAATCATAGCCCTATCTCCATAGGAGTGGCAATAGGTTTACAATCTTCAAGGCCAAAACGTTGCAATAATATGTCAATATATTTCGTTTGACACAAAGCTATTCCACCATCAACTTGCATAGACTGAATGCCCAAATAATCATGCAAATGCACCAAATCAGACATCTCAAATGAGGCTTGCAAATCAACCTTAAAATCAGCAATATGCTTCTCATGAGGACCAGTGAGCAGCATGTCATCAACATACATAACAATGATCGAAAGCACATCATTAGCACGCTTAACATATAAGGTGCTCTTAGTTGGACTCTTCTCAAAACCATGTGCAATCGGATAGGCATGTATCTTTTCATACCAAGCACATGGTGCCTTCTTTAAACCATATAATGCCTTCTTCAACCTGCACACTTTGTTTTTGTGCCGTTTCTGCATAAAGTCACAGGGCTGAAAAACATACACTTCTTCATGAAAGTCACCATTTAGAAATGGGGTTTTAATGTCCAACTCATGTACATTCCAACCATGATGAGCTTCTAGTGCACAGATGCTACGAATAGTATTCATTCGGCATGTAGGTGCAAAGGTCTCATCAAAATCAATGCCTCTTTCTTGTGCATAACCCTTTGCAACAAGCCTAGCCTTATACCTATCAACTGTTCCATCAGGCTTACGCTTCAGCTTGTATACCCACTTAGGCTTTCTTTCCAGGAGGCAAGTCACATAAAGACCAGATACCATTTTTCATGATAGCATCGTATTCTGATTGCATAGCAGCCATCCAATTTTCAAAGTTTTGTGCCTAATCAAACCAAACAGGCTCATTCTCATCATAGAGACTAGAGGCAGCCATAGCATAGCAATATGATGCAAAATAAGCACTACGAGAGCCTGAACGAGTACGATATGACCGAGGTGCATCTAATTTGTTGTCACGCAAAGTCTGCACTAGCCATTTTGGCATAGTTTTTGCCTCCTCAATATCAGCTCTCTCATCAACAAGTGGATCATGTAAATCTCCATCAGAAATGGAATGATTTGCATCAACACATGAAACCTATAAAGGCTGAGAAGTTGCCTCATTAGGACCAGCACTAGACTTTCCATCTGTAAAAAGAGGAAGCAAAGTATCATACATGTCTTTGGAGCTAACAGATGTCTCCTTAGTGCATGAAAGTAATGGCTGAATAGCATCTTCCACAAAAACAACATCATGGCTAGCTAGAATGCGTTTAGTCTGTGGATCATACAGATGATAGTCTTTGCTTTCGGAACTGTACCCAACAAAAATATATTTCACTGCTTTATCATCTGATTTCTTGCGTTGTTCAGAAACTAATGCATATGCCAGACAACCAAAAACACGCAAGTGAGCAACAGATGGCTTGTGACCATGCCAAGCCTCATATGGAGTGATAGATGGCAATGCTTTAGTGGGATACTTCTTAAGTACATATGCTGCACACACAACAACCTCAAGCCAAAAACTATGTGGTAAAGCCTGACTCTTGACCATAGAGCTCACCATCTCCATGAGGGACCCGTTCTTCCATTCAGCAATTCCATTCTGTTGAGGTGTATATGGCACTGTACACTAATGTTTTATCCCACATTCAGCCAGAAATGCATTAAAATTAGAAGACATATATTCCCCCTCGATCAGAACGAAGTGTGCCCATTTTACATGTTGACAGATGTTACCGTTAGTGTCCATGTGAAAGGCCATGGCCACTGGACACTTCTTTGTATATGTTCTTTAATAAAACATATAGTGGCCTGGTCAGTCACAGACTTTAAGTTCGACCGCATCTGTAAGACCTAAGAAGTCTACCTTCGTGCTCCATGTGTACTGTGTTTTTTGCATATTCTGCAGGCTCTGTGCGGAGTACTGTGTGCGGCCTTAGGAGCTCGGTTTTCTACTCCGAGCATATCGTCGTGAAGCTCTCGAGAAGGAGAGAGCACTGTGGTGCATTGCCATCAAAATACTTCACTGGTATCGAAACAGTTCGAGGGAAAAGCTTTGTTCCTTTTGTGCGAGCGAAGCGAGCACCCCCCAGGCTTTCTCCAAGGCTTACGACTAAGGCGGCGACCAAGGCATAGACCTTGGCATACCTTGTCATCCAAGTCACTGAAGTCATTGTTGGCGTTGTTGGCTATACGCGAGGGAGGACCTCAACGATCAAGGAATATAGAGGTTCCCGGTACTTCCCGGGAGGTCACCCATCCCAGTACTATTCCCCCCGGAGCTCGCTTAACCGTGGAAATCTCTTTCCACTAAGCTACACTCTTGTGGTGTCTGAAGAAAGAGAAAGACTAAGGTTGACATTACGTTGAACATGTTTTGGTCCCTCAAAGCTTCATTCTTTGCTTTCAAAGCCTATTTTTGAAGCATTTTTGGGTGTCTTTTGGAGCCATTTTGGAGTACTTTTGCACGTAGTTCTCTTCACACAGATCCAAGAACATCAAGAAGAGTGTTCTTTGTACTTCTCCAACAATAAATATCAACCTTTTGGGCTGTGTTTTCAGCCACACTCATAAAACTATAGGTTTCTTGAAAGGTTTCAGTTTTGGTGGGAGCAGTTGCTGCAAATTTATGCATGGTTTTTTAGCTTAAAATATCAGAGTTGACACTTGCCACTATGTACGCTTATGTGGATACCGCTTATGTACGTCCATGGGGTCATTCATATAGTGGTTACGTTCTTTGCATAAAGCCTTTTACGTTTGATAAAGAGGGTCGTGGTGAGGTTTTCTTAACTGGGAGACACCCAGATGTCGGGGTCTCTTTGGTGATGCAGGTGGAAGACTTACCCAGCCTCACCATAGGAGATGTATGATAGTTCATAGGTGCTCAATAAGCCTAGTTGGCTTCTATTGGGTAACTGATTATATGCAGTGAAGTCAGTGATTCACTATGCAGGAAAACCTGTTAGTACTCAGAGTTTTATGATATTTTGACACTGGTAATACACTCATTTTGCAGAGGATACTCTGGCAAAATTTTTTCAGATTTCTGGTTTTGTCAACTATACAGTGGTCGATTTACTCCTTGATGCACTTATTCGTTGGTGTTCGAACTCTTCTAGCTCCATTATCATTCTATTCAGTTCTCTACCATCATGGCATCAGAGGTCTCAGGCACATCCGGTGGATCAGGGTCTAGTGCTAGTGTTCCGAGGAGGAGCTATAACTTGCATTGCAAAGACCATTTTGAGATCCCAAAATTTGATGGCACAAACTTTGCTCTATGGAAGAATCAGATTAAAGATGTGCTGATTCAAAGGAGGCAATGGAAGCCAGTAAATGGAATTTCAAAGAAGCCTGCTGACATGGATGAAGATGATTGGGATGAGTTAGATGAAATGGCAAGGTCTACCATTCGCTTGCACCTGGCAGATAATGTTTACTTTACAGTATTAGACTGTGAAAGTGCGGAGGAGCTTTGGAAGAAGTTATGCAATACATATGAAAAAGAGACGGCATCAAATAAATTCTATCTGATGAGAAAATTATATGACCTTCGTATGAAGGACACAGATAGTGTTGCTTCTCATCTGAATGAGTTTGATGCTATATTCTCTCAGTTACAGGCTAAAAAAATGGATATGGATAATGAAATGAAAGCAGTATTGTTGTTATGCACCTTGCCATCATCATGGGATACATTTTGCACATCTATTAGCAATAGTGCACCTGGTGGTAAACTCGTCTATGATGACATATGTGGAGCACTCTTGAGTGAGGAGATTCGCAGAAAATCTATGGTTGGCACTCAGAGTGAGTGGAGATGCATATAATGTTCGTGATTCTTACCAAGGAAAAGGAGCAAGAACAAGGAAAAGAATGGTCAACGGAATAAGAGTAGAAGTAATTCAAGGAAGAGGGATATCGAATGCCATTATTGTCATAAGAAAGGACACATGAAGAAAGACTGTTATGCATTAAAGAATGCTAAAGGTAAAGGACAGAATGTTGATGGGCATGTTAAACAATTACCTGCACCATCTACTTCGACTGTGAAGATTGAAGAAATTAATGCTATTTCTGATGATGCTAATGTGTTGACACTTGAGAGTACTGTGCCAACTGAGGCTTTAATGGCTGACTCTCTTTCCCACACCTCGCTGCTAGATTATGGTGCTTCTTTCCATGTGACACCACATAGAGAATGATTCTCTAATTATGCAACAAAGTCTCTTGGTACCGTGAGACTTGGTGACTCTTACCAATGTGATGTTGTGGGGATTGGAGATGTGGTTCTTGTTCGGAATGATGGATGGACACTTCAAGATGATGAGTAGGTATTGCCAAATCCTGCTTTGTACCAGCCCTTTGATGCTTTAGAGTTGATAAGTGGACCCTTTTAGCTTTCCAATGACACCATAAAATGGCCTATGTACTTTGGAAATGATGTATGAAAAAGTTGAATCAAAACAGACAACTTTGAACTTCAAGTCTTCAAGAAAACTTTCTATTTTTGACTAGACACCTGCTTCATCTTTTGCTGAGTATGACCATCACAGTAAGAATTGGAAAAATTCCTTTTAGGGGTATCTAATACATCAGCTTCAGTACCTGCATTTGGAAGTATAATAGGACGTTTTTCAACACCTTGCACAATTTTCGACGGTCCGTTTGCGACCAATATATGAAGCATCATATAAGCCATAATGGGTAATTCGTACCATCTAACTTATCCTCAACAGCCAACATACAAAATACATCACTACTTTCAGCCATGGCCACTGCCTTAAATATCTTGATGTAGAAAATTGACTAAACCTCAAAAAGTTGAGCAGAACTACCCTCTCGAGTTCTGCTAAACTTGTAGCGGACTTCGAGACGTTTATATTGGCGAACCAAAACCTGTATATATCTTTGGCACAAAAAGACGAAATAACGTGCACGAACATTTCCATAGTGTTTTCGGAGGCCGAAAGGAGCTCAAATCGCGATTTCAGCACCACCTAGCAAAGCTGTTTTGATCTGCGAATCACCTTGAGTATGCATACCAAATTTCGTGCGATTCCGAGATTGTGACCGAGGTGTTGGAGGAGATGGTGGATATTCTTCAGAGATTAAGTGGTGTTGCTTAAACCTTCTTCACAGAAGCCAAGAACAATTACTAGAGAGTGTAGTTTTTTGCTTGGTAATGATCATAAGTAATCACCTATGTTATTTGGAACATGATCCACTAATCAATGGATCAAAACAGATAGGTAGGAAATTGATCCAAGGTCATAGACTTTCTATTTTAGTCCCTACACCTGTTCGTTAGTTTGAACAGTACTCTGAGCATAATAGCAATTAGTCTAATTCCTTTTGATAATGTCTAATTGACTTAGACAGCTACCAATCATGAGTGATTTCAATAAAAAAGATGAACTACACGTTGAGTATGATGTTCGGCAAATCATAAGACATGCCCGACATTTTCGGGGTGCATAAGTCAGCAAACTAGAGAGTAAAGAAATGATAGTAACTCACGATTCAGAGAAGCAATGATAATGAGATTTTAAAGCTATAAAGTAGACAATATACTGAATCTATGATGCTTTAAATCATGAAAAATGATCAATCATACACTGAGAACAAGCTCCTCTTTTTATAGTTGAGTTTAGAGCCAATCTTTTGAATTCAAATTCAAAAGTCCACCTAAAAGTAAATCCTAAACTATAGGATATATTCTCTCATCAATCAATTACGAGATTTGATGCTTCCTAACTTCCTCGTGGATATAGGACTCTTTTACAAAGGTAATTGTAATTGATTTTACAAGGGATTGATCATATAAAGTTCCATGAGAAAATATGCTAATCATCCAAGTATGCGGGCTAGGATTCTCTTACACCAACAGCTCCTCCTCAAGCTTAACATGCTTGGTCTTCATTCCTCCTTGATTTCCTGCAAACCAATCATCAATTTGAACCTATTCATCTTGCTTCCGTCCAAAGACTTTGTGAGTATATCTACACATTGTAAATGAGTTGATACATACGACAATTGAATGTCCTCGCTAAGCAATTTCTCCCTTACATAATGATAGTGCACTTCAATGTGCTTAGTCCTTGCATGATATACAGGATTAGCAGCCAAATGAAGTGAGCTAGTGTTGTCTCCAAAAATTATTGGAGTGTAAGAGTGTAATCCTAAATCTGTGTATAGTTGCTTGAGCCACATAGCCTCTTGAGTTGCATTTGCTAGGCCTCTATATTCTGCCTATGTAGATGACAATGCCACAGTTGGTTGCTTCTTGGATGACCATGATATAAGCTTTGAAACTGCAAAAGACAAATATCCTGAGATGCTCCTCCTATCATCCTTGGAGCCAGCCCAATCTTCATCAGAATACATCTTTATGTACAAGTCAGAAGTGAAAGGGTAAAATAGCCCTTCATTTATGGTACCCTTTAGATACTTTACCACCTTCTTGGGAACTTCCATGTGAGGTTTTCTTCCTGCATGCATAAATTGACTTAATGTACTTACTCCATAAGCAATGTCTACTCTTGTTAGGGTTGCATGGTTCAGACCAGTGTGGTTAGCAACGGGATGGCAACGTCGTAGGCAACGCGTTAGCAACGCGTTAGCAACGTGATGAAGTTGCGAACCTAAAGTTGCGATAAAGTTGCCTATAATTCAATTTTTTTTATCAATTTTTTATTATTTTTTTAGATTTTCAATACCCTAACTGTATAAATCCTCTTATAAATGCTTTAATATATGCAAAAACACACATAAGCATTATATATCAACGTTTAAACATTTCATATATAGATCATTTGACGTCGACACCTGACCTGCATTTCAACTTAGAAATTTGATCACAATGTGAATGCACATTAACTTTTAATATAGATCACATTTCAAACTTCATAGGAATACTCAATAAATTCACAAATCACCCTTAAAACTCAAATACTCAAGTGACAAGAATGGAGATGGAACTTGGAAGTGAGCAATGAGCACATGCCACAAAATACAATAATCAATTATAATGCAAAATCTAGGTACATGAGTCATCTCAAAGAGTTAAAATAAAAGTCAAGAGTCAAGACAATCATACTATCATCTAAATGTCTGATGTCATAAATACATATCCAATGTCCATAACCACTGATGACTGATCAATGACTCATCAGTCATGAGTCATGACTCATGTGACATGTCCAAATAAATATACAAATATAAGTCAGTCCAACTTCCAAGAGTCAATCATCAGAATCTGACTCAGTATCTGATGAAAACTCATCCTCATCAGGCTCATCCTCATCCTCATCCTCATCCTCATCCTCTCTACCATGTGGAGCGGAACTAGTAGAGGCCCCTGCAAATGCTACGGCTCGTGATCGAGTACGTCTCTGGGAGCGAGTCTGATGCTGTGGCTCGGTCAACTCCTGATATAACATGCTGTAAAGGTCCAACTCCTCTGAAGGTATAGTAGGCATCTCATGGACCTTCTCTATGTCAATGTGGTCAATGTTGACCCGTCGCACATCTGCTGTATGACCTCCGCTCTCCAAAAGGCGCAAGTTGCAGTGGCAATATACTAGCCGCTCCAACTGTGCAGTAGATAAGCGATTCCTCTTCTTTGTGTGGAAGAGGGCCCAAGTGCTCCAATTTCTTTCACATGGACTAGCGCTACAGTCCTGTGAAAGAACGCGGATGGCAACTGATCTCTGCATGTTTCCATAAAAAGTATGCATTATTTGCTTGAATTATGAGTTCAAAATTATGAATTAAAATTTAAATGAAACTTAGAAGTTTGTACTTACTACTTACCAACTCAGGTGCAGATAGGCCATATTTCTCCCACCAAGACACAGGTGACAACTGACTAGACCGGAGCATGGCGGTATCTTTCCCAAAACTACCCCCATAGTTCCGGAATAGTAGGAGCTGATCCTCAAGTGTCAAGCGCATATCAATATCATCAGGATATAATCTACCTATGTATGAAGTCCATGCACTGTCAAGCTCATGATCCAACATCTGCCTCTCAGTTCTCCATAATGGGTGTAGAATATGAGCCATACCATGAATCGGTCGATGGAACCAACCCCATCGATCCCTCCATATAGATCTAATCTCATCAAGCCTATTTATCCAAGAGTCAAGAATCAAGAATCAATGTGAATGCAGGTGACATGTCATTGATGATTGGTAATATAAATAAGAATAATAAAATTTGAATGTAACATTATCAAAATGCATATGGCATACCTGTCTGAAGAAATAGAAGTGCATCGACCAAGGGACTCCCCAACACGGTCCATATACTCGTAAACGAGGCCTATAGTACTCCCCTCCATGTCAACAATGCGTAGCATGGAGTATAGAGGCTGCATCACTCCCACCAAAGCCTCTACCTCTCTCCAAAAACTGTCACTCAAACATGTAATGCGTACTGACTCTGCTTTACTGCATGTATGGCCACTCCATGCAAGCCACTCCTGAGAAACAACTGTCTGCATAAGTGATTGCCTCACTCGAAGCAATCTCTCCATCACAATGCACATATAAGCAAATCTAGTCTTTGCTGGCCTAAGAAGCTCCAAATCACTGTATGATCTGAAAATGGAAAGCAACTTTGGCCTCTTCGTGAACAAGGTGACCACTCTCTGACATGTGGAAAAAATATCATGTATCCAAGGGACCTTCCCAACATCCTCAATCAATAAGTCTATGCTATGAGCTGCACATGGAGTCCATACAATGGATGGGAACTCCTGCTCTAACATCCGCCCCATGGAAACACAATTACTTCCGTTGTCCGTTATGACTTGGACAACATTCTGCACTCCAATCTCCAAGACTGCCTGTCTGATATGTCCAAAAATGTACTCCCCTGTGATGGATAGGCCTGGAGTAGATGCATCAATGGCACGTAGGAACATGGTACCTTTGCAACAATGAACAAGTATATTATATACATTTCTTTTCCTAATGTCTGTCCATCCATCACACATCAAAGTGCAGCCATATTTCTTCCAGGTCTCCGCCATAGGCTCCAATTGCTTTTGCACAATTTCTTTTGTTCTTCTCAGCTCACTTCCTCTTAGCTCTTCATAAGAAGGCCCTTCCCACTCAATCCCAAGCCTACTCACCATTTTCATGGCCTCTTTCCATGCGGGAGTGCGCACCACATTAAAACTTAAACCACATTTAATGAAGAGCCTCATAATACCTTGGGTGGCCTCCTGCTTCCCTTGCTTTTGCAAACTAGCCCGTATGGATGATGCATGTAGGCTGCCACGACCTGTAGCAATGCTCTGACTCTCCCGTGGTCTCTTTTGCTGCTGCCCTGATGCATGTGCTACCTCCTCTGTCTCCAAGTCCTCAACAAGAGGGGCTGAAGGAAACTCCCCTTGAGATGCATGGGATGAATGTCCTGGAGGAATAGAGCTCTGTGCACTACTAAGTGTTTCTGTTGATGCTCTAACCCCTCTTCTCATTTCCCGTGCTTCAACCCATTCCAAAAGCTCTTCTTTCATCTTCTCTGGCATTGGTTTAGAGCAAGGACCAACTCCTATACCTCCAAAACGTGCTAAATGTGCTTTTATTCTATCTGCCCCTCCTGTCCCTTTGTACCCACACAAATTGCAGGTCCATCTCTCACTACCTCCTGTTCCAAACTTTCCTTGGCTCGTGACATATTGCCAACAGCCTTGTTTAGCTCTAGGCATGATGGTTGAAAGTTCTTGACTGCTGTAAACTCTCTCTCTCTCTCTCTCTCTCTCTCTCTCTCTCTCTCTCTCTCTCTCTCTCTCTCTCTCTCTCTCTCTCTCGACTTGTCTCTGCCCGCGCTGTGCTCACTGCTCTGGAAGACTGGTCACTGGAATGAAATGACAAAGGGCCCTCCAACGGGCCGTTTTCGGCCCGCTGGAAGGGCCCTTTTTTTTTTTAAATATACGCAACGCGTTGCGAACGCGTACGCAACGCGGCGTTGCGTTGCGTACGTTGCGAAGGTTCGCAACGCGTTGCGTATGCAACACTGGTTCAGACTCCCAACAAGTTTTTGGTAATATGTAACATCCTCAAGAAGTTCTCCTTCATGAAGTTCTCCTTCATGAGTACTAAGCTTATGATTGAGTTCCATGGGTGTACCTGCAATTTTGGTGTTCTCCATCTTGAATTTTACCAACATATCATGGATATACTTTCTTTGAGTAATAAACGCACCAGAATCTATATACAAGTTCTACACCAAGAAATTATGTTAACAAACCAAGATCATTGATTTTAAATTCTTCCATTAGTTTAGCTTTTTTGCTTGATGCCATTAGCATCATTCCCTCTAATGATAATGTCATCCACATAGACACATAAGTAGACAATTTCTGAATTGGTCTTCTTTACAAATAAAGAAGAATCTGCTTTGCTAGCCACAAAACTTTGATCCTGCAAATAAGTAACAAGCCTATGGTTCCAAGCTCTAGGAGCTTGTGTTAGGTCATAGAGTGCCTTTCTTAGCTTTCATACAAAACCTGGTTTATCTTTATCTTCATACCCTGGTGGTTGAGCCATGTACACTTCTTCCGAGATCCATCCATTTAGGAATGCATTCTTGACATCTAACTGATATAGGTTCCAATTCTTGGAAGCAACTACACTTATCAAAACCCTAATTGTTGGCATCTTAGCCACAGTTGAAAAGATTTCTTCATAGTCCATTCCATGGATTTGAGCAAACCCTTTTGCCACTAACCTTGCCTTGTACCTGTTTATAGAATCATCTGAATTTTTCTTGATTTTATGTGTCCACCTGGATCCTATTACCTTCATGCTTGGCTTCTTGGGAACCAAATCCCAAGTATGGTTTTCTTGAAGTGCTTCCACTTCTTCCTGCATGGCTTCTCTCCATTCTTTCTTCGTATTGGCCTCTTCAAATGAAGAAGGTTCTTCTATCATAGAGTCATTAGTGATATACACAGAATGGCTTGATTGGAGGACTCTGGAATGTCTTCCAATTGCTTGAACTTGGTCTTGCCTCTTGACTTCCAAGCCTTGAAATCAATTTTCTCTTCATCCTCTGAATTGATATCTTCTCGTAATTGTTGATCTTCTTGAGTGAGAGTTGGAAAGTCATTTTCCAAATCATAAGGTAACTTGACCTTCCTACAATCATCTTCAAACCATGAGTTATTTTCATCAAACACTACATCCCTACTAACTATGAATCATTTGTTAGTGGGATTATATAGCCTATAACCCTTCTGGTTTTGGACATAGCCAATAAATATACACTTTTGAGCTTTAGGATCAAGCTTCCCTCTAATCAATGAGGGTATATGTGCATAGGCAATGCACCCAAAGATTTTGCAATGGTTCAATGAGGATCTCCTACCACTCCATGCTTCATAGGGTGTCATTCCATCCAAGGATTTGGATGGGAGCCTGTTAATCAAGTATGCGGCTATGGAAACAGCCTTTGCCCATAGGTAGTTGGGTAGTTTCTTCTCATTCAGCATTGATCTTGCAGCCTCTACTATCAACCTGTTCCTTCTCTCTGCCACTCCATTTAGTTCAGGAGTATACCTTGTTGTGACTTCTCTTTTTATACCTTTGTTCTATAAGAATGAATCAAATTCATGTAAGAAATACTCACCACTTCCATGAGATCTGATCCTCTTCAAGCTTCTACCTATTTGGTTCTCAACCAATGCCAAATACTTTTTGAAACATGTAAATACTTCATCTTTATGCTTCATGAAGTAAAGAATTGTCCATCTACTGTAATCATCTATAAATGAAACATAGTACCTTGAACCTAAGAGTGATGGATCTTTGCTAGGACCCCCCACATCAGTGTGTACAAGCTCCAAGTAGTCTTCATACATGTACCCCTTTCTGTTGAATGGTTGCCTGTGAGCTTTGCCAAATTGGCATGCTCCACACTTGTATATCATGTGTTGCTTGGACACATTTGGAATGCCAAGCACACTCTGATCCCTGCATATTTTCTTTAGTGTTATTTCTCCTCTATGACCTAGCCTTTTGTGCCATATCTCTAGTTCAGATAGAGTTTGATCTTTGTAATTGAAAAGTGCTATGTTTTTGGTGTCTTTAATCTCAAATGATAAGAGTCTACCGAATTTCTTACCTTTTGCAATCCTCTTGAAGCCTTGCTGAGGGTCTTCCACATATGCTCCATGCCTTGTCAATCTGACCTGTAAGCCTTTCTCAACAATTTGTCCAACACTGATTAGGTTTTTTGTTATGGTTGGTACATATAAGACCTTACTTAAGAGGTTCATGTTACCATCAAAAGCTTTGACATTTCCAATTTTCTTGACAGAGTGTTTAATGTCATCACATGTCTGTACTTCATGCTTCCCTTTGGGTTCTTAAAGATTAAATAACAATGCTACATTTCCAGCCACATGATTTGAACAACCGGAATCAATATAGAAAAGATGCTTATCATCTTTACCTTGTTTGGATGTCATGTTCATGATGAGTAGAGAATCCTCTTGGTCTTTTGTGTAGTTGTTATAATCTCTTCTTCCTCTCAAACCACCTTGATAATTGTTGTTGTTGTAGCCTTGGTTGTAGTTGTGATTGTAGTTGCTTCCTCCATTATTGAATCTGCCTTTGGATTGTCCATAGCTCCCTCTATGGAAGCCTCTTTCCCTTTGATTCCTTGTGTTCTTGAAGCATTCTTCTGTGGTGTGGTTTGTAAGACCAAAAATGTTGCAAGGTGGAGTGTTGTAGGATCTCCCCCTTCCTTGCTTTCCTCCTCTGCCCCTTCCCCTAGTACCTCTTCCTCTACCTGTGTAGTTAACTTGAGAGGTACTAACCTCTTCTTCATTCTTTTTGCTTTTACCCTTATCCTTACTTTTATTCTTATCTGTATAAAGGAAAAAAGCTTGGTTACCTCTAGAATTGTCATGATTCTTGTTGAGCTTTGTCTCATGGGCAGAGTTTCCCCATCAAGGTGTCGAGGTCAGGTATTTGCATATCCATATAAAGGTCCATTGCTGTGATGAAGGACTCCCACTTATCATCAACTTTGATGTCATTGATGATCTGTCTTACTATGTGTTCTTCTTCTATCTCCTCTCCAATGCTTGCAAGCTTGTTAGCCACATGCTTCATCTTGGTCACATAATTAGCCACACTTTGCTTGGGTTTCTTTTTTAGGGTTGTAAATTCCATCCATAGATGGTACTTCCTAGCTCTTGTATTTAATGAGAAATATAATGAGAGTACTTCCCAAGTCTCTTAGGAGGTCTTGCAATTCCTAATGTGAGGCAATAAGAAATCAGATACTGAGTTTAGTAGATAAGACCGACCAAGAGCATCCTTTGCACACCATGTGGTCAACCTTTCTTGCTCTTCCCTTGTGGTTTGATGTTTGCTCCTGAATGTTGGCATCTCTTCATCTCCTCATATGTATCTATATAGACTTCTCCCTTGAAGGTAGGCTTGCATCCTTAGTGACCATGCCGGGTAGTTGCTTCTATCCAATTTGTCAATGAATGATGGAAATCCATCTTCCATCTTGCTTGTGGTTGCTCTGATACGACTGTTGGAGGAGATGGTGGATATTCTTCAGAGATGAAGTGGTGTTGCTTAAACCTGATTCATACAAGCCAAGAATAATTGCTAGAGAGTGTAGTGGGTCTCTTTAGCTTGCTAATGATCATAAATAATCACCTATGCTTTTTGGAACATGATCCAATAATCAATGGATCAAAACAAATAGGTAGGAAATTGATCCAAGGTCATAGACTTGCTATTTTAGTCTCTATACCTGTTCAGTATTTTGAACAATGCTCTTAGCATGATAGTAATTAGTCTAATTCCTTTTGATGATGCCTAATTGACATAGACAACTACCAATCATGAGTGATTTCAATAAAACAGATGAACTACACACTGAGTATGATGTTTAGTAAATCATAGGACATGCCCAACATTTTTGGGGTGCATGAGTCCACATACCAGAGAGTAATGAAATGATAATATCTCGCGATTCAGAGAAGCAATGATAATCAGATTTTGTAGCTATAAGGTAGACAATATATTGAATCTATGATGCTTTAAATCATGAAAAATGATCAATCATACACTGAGAACAAGCTCTGAGAAGATCACTGTACTGATGTAGTCGTGGCAGAGAAGTGAAGTAAAGATATAATGAAAATGTAGGTATTAGATCATATACAAATACAATGTCATTGGCAATAACCTATTCCACAATGTGTTGCACAATGTGAGCGAAGTGATTGAATTATGGAGTGAGCTCTCAATTCACAATGTATGCCTTTCAAATGATCTCCTAAAGTCGAGATATCACGGGGGTCATTTGATCCTCCTTTTATAGTTGAGTTTGGAGCCAATTTTTTGAATTCAAATTCAAAAGTCCATGTAAAAGTAAATCCTAAACTATAGGATATATTCTCTCATCAATCAATTACGAGATTTGATGCTTCCTAATTTCCTCGTGGATGTAGGACTCTTTTACAAAGGTAATTGTAATTGATTTTACAAGGGATTGATCATATAAGGTTCCATGATAAAATATGCTAATCATCCAAGTATGTGGGCTTGGATTCTCTTGCACCAACACGGAGGAGTATCGACAATGCCCTAGATGAAGCGGCAACAACACACAATACTGAATGTATTACCACTAAACTGTACAAAGATAAGCGACCCGTTAGGGCAATAGGCGTATATACAAGCCAGGGGGGAAAAACCTCCTAGAGGGAAAAAAAGTGCCCCCGTGGTCCTAATGTGTTCACACACATCACTATCTAAATATATCAACAATTCTCTTGACTCAAATGTGTGTGTGATCTCTCATATGTGCTATTATTTCTCTATCTGGGTTATTATTTATTAACAATTTGTATCAGAGCTAGATCTGCTAGTGTGTAGGTACAACAAGATTTCAATGAAAGGAACTATTCGCTGGTCAACTGAGCTTGATTTTCAGTTTGCAGCCAGCATTCTACATGCTATCTGTTTTGGTACAAGTGGATATTAAAGAGGGGAGGTGAGTTGCGCACACATTCATTCAAGCCTTCATGGTGAGAAATAGTGGGAAATCTCTCAATTTGGTATCGAAAGCCAAGTTTATGAGGTTTTCTTGAGCGTAGAATTTCAAGGAAGCCTCTACCATCACGTATCTTTGTCATTGGAATCATTGGTTGCAGAAAAGACCATCAGGGAGGAATTTGCAGAGCACCGGACAGGCAAAAAGAAGGTTAGGAGCCCTTCCAAGGAGCATGGTGCGACCCCAAGGAGCCGCATTCGTGCGTGAACGTGCCTAAGCAAGGGCATGAGGAGGCAGATGTCCAGCAGCAGCCCTTAAGACCACCACCAGAATGCCCATGCACCTTCTTCTGTCTGAACAAGGAGATATCAATCTCCTTATTCCCGCACCTCTTGTTGTGATTATACCATATTATGGAGACCCTCTCTTCATGTGATAGCCGCACCCTCATTTTCACTTTGTCATGTTCAATATGAAATGCATCCATAATTGTAGACACTCTATGATTTTGATCCCTTCCTTAAAAACTCAGACCCAATATATGTCTTGCATGTGAAGTGGATAGTAACATTTATACACGTCAAAAGCCCCATCACTTCATGCTCATACAGATGCACTCTCGCTATGGACAGGTTTTGAGTTTCAGACACACTTAACTAGACATATAAATGCTGCTGGATGTCATAGCATTCCATAGCTTGAGCCTAGGTCATTGTTTGCACTGCCCAAGCATGGTAGGAAAGGTAGATTCTAGAGATAATTGATTGGTACAATTATGGGATAATTTCATATTGCAACTTGGAAGGCTTTGAGTCGCTAGTGCAGTCCTCACCATTCAAGAGAATGCCGTTGCAGACTCCCTTCACAATGGACTGAGGGGTTGTTTGACTGTTTTTATTTGTAAAATATTTTAAGAAGAGCTGTTGAAGTGGAAATCTATGATGGAAGGAGGAATGAATGTGGATTCATCCAATTCAAGGTTACACTTAGGATAAAAGTGAGTATTGGGAGCCAATGTGGTTGAAGAATATTAGTACATTATCGTAGGGATGTGTACCAATGGAAGCTTAGGATGGATCCAAAGGGAGTGATGGAAAAAGAGAGGCATTTCTCTCTTATGTCACTAGAGCATTCAAAGAGAAAAGCGAAAGAGCTTGAAGCCTCACAGATTTCGTTGGTCCACAAAGCAAGACAACAATCCAAGCACATGTCTTCCTGCCCAACATTTTTTTCTGAAGGGGGGGCTCACCTGAAATTGTGGTGGACCCAAAATGGAAAAGTCTACGATTGTGAATGGCAAGTTGACACGAGTAACATGTTCTGCTGCAACACTCTGCGAATCCAGTATTACTCAATTTCAACGTTAATCCATCGAAAAGCACCTCATGTTAACGTTGATTTTTATGGACATAATGATCATTTTCTATGTTTTCGGCTATGAAATATGGTTAAGTTTACAAAAAACCCCTTGAATAAATTAACAAAAATTATAAAGTGCAGGTAATAACTTAAGGTAACCTTCAAAATGATGTGTGCAGTAACCTGTCAAAATTAGCATTTACCTTTGGAGCTTCATTAATCAATTAAATTAAGAGAAACAGTTGATGGTAGGTTTAGTAAACACGAAGGCAACAAATTACAAGATGACTTGAGAGCGTCAATGACATCAAGTCTTATTTGACTTCAATGCCACGCTAATTTCCTCTTCATATCTTTGTGAGATCCTAAGGGGGTCTTTATGCAATTTTTCCGTCCTTCAAAATCATCTCCCATGATTCTTTCTTTACCTTGAAATATAAGATAAAAGTTCTAGAAACCCCAAACGATCTCTCCCTTCCTGGAGACTAAAGTAAAACGTTTACTTTGCATGTGAGTTGTACATTACATGGTCCGCTTTTTTCCTTCTCTCACATCATGCGTCTTAGTCTGCCTGCATCCGAAGACCTGCTCGATCCTTCATGTTCACTCTCTAGTCTGAGAATGAGAACTTTCTTTCTTGAATGAGAACCTTCTCTCTTGCCGTCCTTCGAGTATAAAATTCTGGATCACGCCGAGAGTGTATTTCTTGGAGCATTGGGCTTTCTTGCTGGCATTCCTCATTTTCTGCGTTTGCCTGAATGTTTTCTCTTGCGTTGGTCATCTCTGTGATTGCTTGATGTATTCGATGGGCATCACAAAAATAAGTTATGTCCTTCGATAAAAGGTGGGCATCCTTTGCATTGTTTAAAGTGCGTGACTCAAGTGTTTATTCATATATAAAGCATGTTGATTGCAGGAAACCGAATTCACCCCCATGTTGGTTCTTATATTTTATAAGGCTATTCACAACATTCGAAAGCACAAACTTTAATGGGATGAGAATATACAATACACGAACGTCTTCATTGAATGAAAGGAAAGCTAAATGTAACCTGTTTCGATAGTAGAAACTGAATCCAAATATTCGAGTCAGCACAACGAAATCCTCCGCTAAAGGCCTGGCATTCTATTTCTGAAAGACGATGACAATTTGAGCGAATTACCAACCTCTGCAATATGATGAAATTTGGAGCACACCAAGCTGTACAACATGATTTGCATGAGTTGCCAAGCTCTACAATTATTGCTTCAGTGAAGTGAGCAGATACTCTTTACGAACAAGGAAGATGAATTGTGCAAATCCGGGAGGAAGAAAGCCGGCTCTCAGTGTCGAATGCCAGAAGCGGACACGAGAAACTATGTACGGGCGGAAAATTAGAAGCTTGTGTGGCGCGTGACTAATTGTGCAAATCCTGGAGGTAGAAGGTCGGTTCTCAGTGTCGAAAGCCAGAGGCGGGCGCGAGCAGCTATGTACGGGCGGGAAGTTAGAAGCTTTTGCAGCGCGTGACTAATTAGGAGCTTTCAGCAGGGGCGCAGAATGCATGCATCAACACTGAGTAGCGGCTTCCAACTCCCGAATTCAGTGAAGTCTCTCCGATTATAAGTGCTCCCAAACTCGAAACCTGTCCGAAATAAAAGTGTGTCCGAATAGAGTGTAACTGTGTCCGAGTCTAGCCGAAACTCGAAAGTTGTCGGTAGATGAGATGCATGAAAGGAAGGAAATGCCGGGGCTTTTGGCGTGTCATAGAGTGTCGTTTCCCAGTTCACATGCAAAATTGGAAGTACGTGCCAGCGTTCACTGGAGAGAGAGAGAGTGTGTGTGAATGTAACCCTTTGCTCAGGACTATTTAAAAAGAGAATAACATTGCTGAATTTTTGTGTCTTTAAAAGTTTTTAAAAAATTCACACCCATGCAGATTTCCGCCTGAAGCTTATCCTATCTTTTCCAGCGCTTCAATCTGTACCCAAACTATGTTTTGTTCGAGTGCCCATATATCCATTCGCCATTGTGTATGTTCCTTCCTGTAACTTGAACAGAAAGGAATGCTTCACGTAATGGGGTTTATGGAATGCGCACACGTAAAAATGTAAGTGCAGACAGATTTCATACGCCACAATGAAGGTGCCTGAAAACGTACAGAGCATCTTCATGTAATGGATGATAAAGGAAAACTATGAGTATCAGCTACGTAAACAAGTTCTGCCGCCATTGCAGGATTTCCCATGTTGACGCTTTTGCTCGCATTGTCCTTCGTCGCAGCTTTACATGCAGCTGTTACGAGGATGATGCAGAAGGATGAGAAAAAATTAGTTACAAGAAAACGCACACATTTCGGGACAGATAGACTAGAGGATGCATCTGTTTTTTTTTTCAATGGAGGTTCAGCCGGAGGATGCATCTGATACGAGGTTGATGCAGAAGGATTTTAAAAAATTAGTTAGAAGAGAACGGGCACATAACGAGCACGTGACGACTTGCAGACAGAGAGGGATTCCAATTCTTTGAGTTCTAAATAATGCGCAACAGCTGTGGAAACAAATTCCCTCGCAAGTTGCAACAATTGTCCTACTGCTATGCAAACAAGTTCCCTCGTAGGCTCCATAGTTCGGAAAAATATTGCTTCAGCTTATATTTGTGCCGGTTGGAAATCTCAAATCTCTTTTTTAATATTTTAAATAAAAAATCCCAAAAAATAAAAAAACCATTAAAAAAAAAAAAATGTTCTCTTCTTTTTTATAATGAGAGGGAAAATTTCCTTCAAGAGTATATCCAAGAAGAAACACGCCCTTTCATCAAGGAGGCAAAAAAATATTTATGCTTATAGTATATAATATAATAATTTAAATTATAGTATATATGTATAATAATTTAAATTATAGTATATTGTAAGTATATAGCATAAAATATTTATGTTTATAGTATATAATATAATAATTTAAATTATAGTATATATGTATAATAATTTAAATTATAGTTACTGAAAGTAATACATACGCTCACATACCATTGGTCAATGGTAGTTCCAGATGCCCACATGCCATAGTACTTAGGCCCCATTGCATAGTAAATATAATGTAATTTGTAATATGTAAAATTATATTTATAATTATAAGTTTTAAGTTATAACTTCGTGAATTGGGATGAACATGGTCATGGGTTGTGACCTATGTGGCATGCAACATTCAATATAATTTTGAATATGCATGCAAAAAGCCAATGGAGATGGGCTCCAACAAGTCTTTATAACAATTACATAGTTATGTTGAAGTCGAAGGATTCATGAAGGTGTTAACAATCATTCTTACGACTCTCTTTAATGTAATAAAGAAGTCTATGATCTAAAGTTCTCGTCAATTCAGATAGATCTGAAATTGGACACCATTTTGTTAGTCATGTGTATGACCAAAGATCTTGATATCTGAAATTGGACACCATTTTGTTAGTCATGTGTATGACCAAAGATCTTGAGATTGGACTAACGTTTAAGGTCATGTGCTCTTGTAAACAAGTGATCCTTGTTGTAGTTCCATACTAAGAGAAAATCACTTAGTGCAGGTAAGGTTTTACATGATCTCATCATTACCTTTGGATTTGAGTAGAATATTCTAGTTGGAATGTTTTTTATTTGCCTCTATGATGGTTGTGGAAGTTTATATGATGCACGATCTATGTTTGATTTCCTAGCTTCAATGTCTTCTCATGGAACAATGAGCTTGCTACTCCATGCATAAGGACATCATGCGAGTATAGAATCTTCTTGACAAATCCCTGATATGGATGCTTGCTCTTGGAACACACCCACAAAATTGGTTAACCAATATGGTTATATCGATCTTTGAGAGAATGCATCATTGGTAAATTGTTTCATGAGATGCTAAGATTGAAACATCTTCTTTACCAACCAAATATTACCACCATGCTTGATTCTATTTTTTATATTAGATGCAAATTGAAGATGTTTTCCCTCAAAAATTCATGTTTGTTTCTATCATTGATCTATGGTCACATTTGAGATCCCTCCATGGAAGAAAGATTATTCATGCTCATACTATCAACATGAGCATCACACATGAACCTATGGTTGGAATAGCCATTATTAATCTCTATGGAAATTTTGAACTCGTAGATGAAGTTTTTAGCACCTTCAAGACAATTACCTAGATTGATTCCATTGCATTGATAGCACTCATTGCTTGCTTTTTCACATAGATAAAAAGAAAAGAAGGCGTTAGATCTTTTTTATTCAACCCTCCCACAGAGAATGCAACCTGATAAAATAGCATACATTTTTGCACTTGATGCATGCACTAGCATATCAATGCTTGATGAAGGGAAAGAGATACACCCTATAGTTGTGCATGTGGCCTAGAGAGGAATCCAATAATGGAGAAAATATAAGTCAACATGTAAGGTGATTGGTTTAACTTATTTTATGTAGTTCAAATTTTTTAGAATATACCCAATGAGGAATTGAAGATGCTATCACTTTGAGAGTTATGACTAGAACCTTAGCTTAGAGTGAGGAACATGAGAATGCTCATTTTCAATTTTATAGGATGTATTCAAATGGATTAAACCCAAATGAGATTACATTAATTTGTGTTCCTTATATATTCTACTTTATTGGCTATGCTCAAATAGGAACACTCGATTCACATAATAGAGGGATGTTTAGATGAAAATGTTGTCCTAGCAAACTATCTTATAAATATGTATGGGAAATGTGCATGCTTGGATGAGAGTAGAAATTTGTTTAATAGAATGCTTTTGAGGAGCACAATAACATGGAACACATTACTTGGGTCCTATAAACTTGCTAGGAAACGTATGGAAACTATAGTGCTCTTCCAAGTTATGATGAATGAAAACAAAGAGGTTGATGACATAACTTGTCTTTGTATATAACAATGTGCAATCTGCATGGCTTACTGACTTTGGTATGTTCTTCTTTGCATCCATGCACTTGTGCCATGGATTTATACACACACAAAGGATCATTATGTTTGCACATTTAATATTTTGGGTTGATTTGGACACTTAGATGAAGCATAGGCCTTTGTTCATTGCATAGCAATTCACATACTTTCCAATGCTATGGTTATGTTTGCTAGGTGCATGTAAAGCTCATGGTGATGTAGGGCATGGAACTATATCTAGGAAGGATGCATTGTTTTGGATCCAAAAAATCTTGCACCTTGTATTGCATTGATGAATATTTATTCTCAATTCAATTTAGAGAATTTACATGAATAACGATTCACAACAATATGACACGCGTCCATTACATTGCCGAATGCTTGTCTTAAGAACTCCATTTTTCAAGATGATAAGTAACTATAGAAACCTCTTCACTATGCATAAATGTGTTTGGCTACCTCCTTATGTATGTACTTTTTTTCATTTGAATATATGTATATAATTGTATCATATATCTGCAAGTGATCCCTTATGTTTGTTTGTGTGCATGTGAGTGTCAATGTATTTGTATGTGATTTTGTTTTGTACAAGTGTGTAAGGTTGTTTATTAATGTGTTTCTCATTATATATGTGCAAGTGATCTCCTATGTTTGTTTGTGTGCATGTGGGTGTCACTGTATTTGTATGTGATTTGTTTTGTACATGTGTGTAAGGTTGTTTATTAATGTGTTTCTCATTGTATATGTACATGTATTCAAAAATGTATATGAGATTGTTGTATATGTGTAGAAATATACACATATGGCTATCCATATGTTGAAATGCATACGTGTGTAGAGATATATACAAGTGGCTATGCATGTGTGTGGATGTGATAATCTATGTATGTATATATGTAGCTATGTATGTTATGCATATGTGGTTATCTATACACTTTAGTTGTTCATGTCTTTGAATATGTATTTGCATGTGATTTTGATTTTGTTCTACAACGTAGTGCCTATGCATGTGTGCGGATGTGATAATATATGTATATATGTATGTAGCTATGTATCTTATGCATATGTGGTTATCTATATACTTTAGTTGTTCATGTTATCTATATACTTTAGTTGTCCATTTTTTTCAATATGTATTGCATGATTTTTTATTTTTTGAGAGTACAATGAATTGGAAACACACTCACACACCCAATCTCGTAAGGTAGAGACACTCATCTTTGAGAAACTTAGAAATATGTCGAGCCAAGACTTGAACTCAAAATTTTTTCTTAGAGACTCAAGACATCAAACCACTAAACTATGGGGGCGTGGATTCTATTGCATGATTTTGTTTTAGATCCTACAGATAAAGATCTATTATTTTAATTTTGTGTCTTTTAAAATTTAACGAGAGTGGTAACCTTGTATTTATTTGTATTTGTTTGAGGTGAAATGGGAAATCTTCCGCTCAATTTTTGAGAAAAAAGAAAATGCCCCTTCAATTAAAAAAAACTCATTTCCCTTTCAAACTACATGAAAGGGGAATTCTATCTGGTTGACGTTTTGGATTTCCCCGAACAATGCTGTCGTAGCAGTTGCCAGATTTCCTTTACATACAGATGATCACCCTGGAAGGATGAAAAACACTCGTTAACGAGAAATAGACTTTAGGAAATTTTAACGAACGTGTGGCAACTTAACATAGAAGATACAAAGAGTAAGAGATGAAGTCTTCCGACTTTTCATGTGCTAGTGAGTGAAAGAAACAATGCACGTCAGCTATGGAAACAAGTTCGCGCACAGTTCTTCAAGTTTACATGGACTTAGGACGAGGATGATGCGGAAGGATGAGAAAAGCCTGGAGTCTGGTTTGCAAGGAAACGCACACACATGGGAATAGATGAAGAGAAGAGTGAATATTTTATTTAGCATGTGAGAAATTTGACAACGGAGAGAGAGAGAGAGAGAGAGAGGTTAACAAAGAAACTCCATTCACACAAATAGATACCGGTTGCAGCGAGCATTTCGATGGGCATGTCGCAAGAGAGATTCTTTATCTGGAAGACTGCGAAACGAACGACGCACCTCAACTATGGAAACATGTTTCCGCACAGTCAATGGATTTCTTTACATGTATGATGTAGGACGATGCGGAAGTTGCAAAACAAATTCAGAAACGCACAGATTAGCTTGACGAGGACGTCGCAACTTGACACGGAAGACGTGTAGGTCTGAGACGAGAGAATTTTCTATTTTCTGTGTGATAGATAATCAAAGGAACGGTGCGCATCAGCGATGACAAGAAGTTTGCTCCCACTTGTAGGATTTACTAGCTCCATTGTTTTGCAAAGGTTGAAAAATCTTTCTCGTAGCTTCACATTCAAGACGGATTGGAGGAGTTGGTCCTTTCCTTCTTCTTGCACAGATTGATGTCGTCCGTGTGCGCCAGCAGTTTCGTTCTGCGTAGTCCCGCTACTCCATCCACGCGCCATGTGGTACTCGCCATTTCTCACAGTGCTTTCGTTACTGTAAACCTCGATCCTCGAGTCACGGAGTAGCACATTCGTGGTCCCATTATCGCGTAGTCACGGGTGCACTGATATTGCTTCTGTAGAAGAAATCCTCTTTCCTACTATAACATTTGTCTGTTGTTTCTCAGGTCAAGCCTTTCCAGTGCATCGGTAGGTGTGCCATCGATTTCAGAATGAATGACTGGCGGTAACAAAATTGTATTTCTTTACTTCAATGCTTGTCTCATTTCAATAAAATATCAATAAAAAATATCGATTTCGAAACTATACACGCCAATTGCCAAAACTCTAATGGACTATATGTACAGTTTTGGGATGTATGGCATGTATTGTTTCAAAATCGATATTTTTAATTCATTTTTTATTTGAAATGAGGAGACACATATGTGTGTATGTGACACTAGTGTTGATTATATTGGTTGGGATTTGTATTAATTATGATCTCCTTCTTTGTTATGCTGTTGTGATCTCCTTGTTTGTTATGTTGTTTTGTTATGTTGTTGGTATGTTTCCTTTTCCTTCTCGGTGAACTCCAACGCTTGGTGTCAGAGTAGAGTCATTGGCTTTTGACGTGCACCTTCAACACATTCTACTCAATTGTCTCAAAACTCTATAAATTTTGGTGGGCATTTTCAGGTTAACATAGTTGAACTTTGAGATAAACAAAGTTCTCCTTTACTTTTCTTCTCTAGACTTCCTTTATAGACTTCCTTTAAACCCTGAGGAAGTAAATGATTTCAAATCTGGAAGTAAATGATTTCAAATCTGCCTGGAATGTCCTTTTCGTATAGTTCTTTTAAGTTATTCTCATCTAGCCTTATTTCCGTAAGTGGTTTTGAATCTATCTATCTATAAAAAGTTATATATAATGAAATGAATGAAGATTGTAATTCCATGATCTATGTGCACACCATTCTGTCTCATCTCTCTTTTTCTCTTTATCAATAATAAGTGGTATCAGATCCAAAGTGCTATCATGCTGAGTTGCTCTACCCTATGTGTACTCTGATACAAGGTAACTGGTGACTCAAGAGAGAATGCTCATGAGAACCAAGTGAACCTAGTTATTCTTAGATAAATTCAACGATTCATCCTCATAAGAGTCTGCTAATGATATGTGATGATCTTGTTAGATATATTCGATACTCCATCCTCAAGTGACCACAAATGATCCATGGTGCTCTAAGTTGTAAGGCCTCCATTATGAGGAGAAGCCATTGTGAGAGCCCGTACATTTGTGGAACCTTGACTCCCAAGCTAGATGAGGTCTATGTGTGACCATTGATGGTAATAGATGCTCTTGTGATCCTAGCCATTAGATTAGGTAGGGCGTAAACTCCCGGGCCATTGGCTTACCATTCAAGGTGAAAATAAAGGCCTTATGGTGCTGCATAGTTTGCCCATAGAAGCTTAATGGGGGGGGGGGAGGGGCTTGCCCCCTTCTCAGGGATTTGGGGAGCCTATCCCCCTGACCTGTAGAACCGAGATGATAGGACTTCTGGTCATGGAGATATTGTCAAAATATATATTTTGCCAGCTATTTTGTATCTCCTTATCATGTTTATCTATATCGACTCTCCTTGTAAAAGCTATATAAGCATGGTCCATGTTGAGCTTTATAGAGCATTGTGCACGAGTAAGCCCTTCATCTAGAGTCTGCCTAAATTTCTATTTAAGCTCCCCATTGGGAGCACACAGGTAGACAACACCATCATTGTAGTTGCATTACTCTTCGTAATCTAAGAATTAAGTTCTTTATCTCTCAATATGTGTCTATCTTTGTCCACCTTTTTCTCTCAACTCTGTCTACTCGTATATTCCTATGTGTTGTTATTTTTTTTATATCGTATTAGAGCTCAAGAGGCTCTGAGTGGTGCAAAAGCAAATATGCAGAGGTTTCAAGGAAAAAAGAGAGAAGATGTCAAGCGATGCATCATCCTCTACAACTAGTAATCAATATGGTTCATCAACAGGAGTAGATGGAGCACAGACAGAAGCAACAATGATGCCGATCATCCCAAGATTGTGGATGTGACCAGTATCCTTCACGGAAGACAAACTTGATGGTATGAACTACACCTTGTGGAAGTTTATAATCACTTCTATGCTTGATTCATATGAGCTTTTGGAGATTGTTCTTGGGACTAATCATAAGCCCAAGGAAACAACTGATCCAAATAAACTTGGTGGAATGATTTCTCCTTATGCTTAACTTGTATATACTTGGAAACATAGAAATGAAGATGCACTATGTGCCCTAGTTACAAGTACTACTGATAGTGTTCTGACTCTCATTCAACATACTACCGGCACGTGAAGCATGAAAGATATTGAGAAATCAATATGAATAATCAGACATGGATTCAAAACTTAGAGAATCAGCTATCAGTAGAAAGGTTTATTGATGGGGAGACGGCAGAGGTTTTTATCACTCATATAAATAATCTACGAGATCAAATGGCGGGAGCATTATATAAAAGTCAAGTGAGGAGCTAGCTTGGCATTGTCTTTGAATATTTCCACCAAAGTTTGATGGTTTGGTAACTGCTCTTAATACTCAAATCAGACCTCAATCACTAAATTTTGAGGAATTCAATTCTTACTCATGGAGGAGGAGCTTCTGCTCAAGGAAAGGAGTGGTGGAAGCAAAGGAGATGTTGCATTCATAGCAAAAATGCTAAGGATGCAAAGCGGACTCTTCAAAAGATGGAGAAAAAAAGAAGAATGACAAAAAGAAGTTCAAGGGAAAGTGTTTTCATTGCAAAAAGAAAGGCCATAGAATCCAAGATTGTCACATCAATAAGGAAGAAGAGAAGAATGGCGAGGAGTCTTCTAACACTACAAAAACAAAGCTTGATTTATTTATTACGATGGAGGAGATATGCTCCTCGACTGAAGATTTTGGAATAGATGACTCATGGGTGTTGGACAATGGTGCCTCTCATCATATAATGAGCAGAAAAGACCTTTATTATTCCTTACAACCTCTAAAGGAACCCATCATACTAAAAGTAGATAACAATGCAAGATGTTCTAAAGAGGTCGAAGGTACATTCTAGAGAGGGAGAGAAACAAGATTCAACTAAAAAGAAATTGTATCTTCTTAGGGTACAGTGAAGATAAGAAGGCTTATAAGCTTTACGATCGTGAGGCTAAGAATATCATGGCAAGTTGCAATGTGGTTTTTAAGGAGGAGGATATGAACCTTGCCCAAGAGCTATCCCTTCTACACAAGATAAGGAAGGATTATTTATCTTCAAACAATGAGTCTAAAAGTCACCAACCTTTCGTCACTCAAGCAAAAAAACCATTCCCACATTGGGTGATGCAGATCTATGATTTTGTAAACCCCATCCCATAGTCACTAGAATAGGTTGCAGATGGACCGAGGCGATCATAGAGAGTAGAGGAATAGAGATGGGCAAGTGCCCATATTGTAATTAACCTTGATGGCTGAGCTCATTCAAGAACAAGCAAAGGAAAAAACCAATGTGGAAGAGGCACTCCACCATCTGAATAAGAAAGCTTCCATGCAAATAGAATACAATAATATTATGAAGAATTGAACTTGGGAGCTAGTAGATCGACCCCCTAAGCGTGAAGTCATTGGCACCAAGTGGGTCTAGAAGCAAAAATACAAGGCTGATGGTACTCTAGAAAAGTACAAAGCAAGACTTTTTCCACAGGTCTACTCATAAGTTGGAGGCATTGACTTTTTTGAGTCATTTTCTCTAGTTGCAAGGATGACTACTATATGAGTAGTACTAGTTGTGGCTTCACATAAGTGATGGCCAGTCTATCACATCAATGCCAGATCAGCATTCTTGAATGGAGACCTCAAGGAGAAGGTACATGTGTCTCAGCCACCATGGTTTGAGGCTTCCTATTCAGAGAACAAGGTATGTAAGTTGAAGAAGGCATTATATGGGCTGAAACAAGCCCCTAGAGCATGGCACCAGTGGATAGATAAGTATCTCTTGGATCTAAGGTTCAAAGATGTTCTTTTGATGCTAACTTGTATGTTTGAAAGAGAGGATGGAAGACAATTGTACTTGTACTCTATGTAGATGACCTTGTGATTACATGAAATCATGATGCTCTTCTTTGACCAATAAAAGATGCCCCGAGTTCATAATTTGCAATGACAAGCCTCGGCTTAATGCATTATTGCTTAGGCCTTGAAGTTTGGCAAGAACCAGGGAAGATTTTCATCTCTCAAGAAAAGTATGTAAGACAGATATTGAATTGAAGGCATTTGACATGGAGGATTGCAAGGAAATTTCTACACCTATGAAGGTCAACTCACAATTATCTATTGAAGATACTTCACCTCCAGTGCATATTGATATAGGAAATCATTTGAAAGTCTCATCTACTTGTGCAATATCAGATCAGATATCTCTTATGTTGTTAGAGTAGTAAGCAGATTCTCTAATAAGCCTTGCCAAACTCATTGGAAGGCATGCATATGGATACTCAGGTATGTAAAAGGAACCATTGATTATTGGTATTCTTTATGAAGTAGGCTCATCTTTGGTTGGATACTGTGACTCAAATTGGGAAGGAGCTTTTGATACCAGAAAATCAGGTTCTGAATATTGCTTCTCTTTAGGATCAAGGATTTTCTCTTGGATAGTAAGAAGCAATGGATTGTAGCATTATCTTCTACTAAGGTTGAGTACAAAGCATCATGTGTTTCTGCATGTGAAGCGATATGGATGAGGAGAATCCTATGGTATATATGACTACAAGGATAGGAGGCTATAGGGTTGAAGTGTGACAACCAAAGTTGCATGGCCGTTGCCAAGAATCCTATTTTCATGCACGTACCAAGCACATAGAAGTTCAATATCACTATGTGTGCGAGTTGATTGAGGATAGGTTCGTGGAGATAAGCTATTGTCCAACTGAAGAAAATGGAGAAGACATGTTCAGTGAGGTGTACATTGAGGGAGAGTATTAGATATACTCAATATGCCACCCTCAACTTACCATAGATGATCTACATTGTAAGGCACCCATTATGAGGAGAAGCCATTGTGAGATCCGGGATATTTATGAAACCCTAACTTCCAAGTTAGATGAGGTCAAATTGTGATCATTGATGGTAATAGATGATCTTTGTGAGTCTAGCCATTAGGTTAGGTAGGGAATAAAATTCTAGGCCATTAAGTTGCCATTCAAGGCAAAAATAAAGGCCTTGTGGTGTCATGCGGTTTCCCCATAGAAGCTTAATCGGGGGAGTGCAAAGGGGAGCCCACACATCCCGAGAATATGTGTCTGGTAATATGGAGCCCACACATCCCCAGAATATCTCTCAGTCTATGTCTATCTTTGTCTCTGTTTTTCTCTAAACTCTGTCTACTAGTCTATTCTGCTATGACGTTATTTTCTTACAGATCCAAGCTATAATGTCCATGTTATAACAAGAAGCGATGTTGTGTGTCTAAACACTTTTGTTGGGTCCTAAGTAGAAAATAAGACATGGTCTTTATAATTAGATGGAAAAAAGTGATCATTTTTATGTCTAAATATTTGGGTAGATAGAGTAATAAGTTTGTCAAATGACTAACATATTTTTTCAATTTGTTAAACAAACATAAATCAACGAAACTGATCTAAGTCAATTTAATCATCCTAAGAAAGTTAGTGATTGACCTGAACCATGTGGAGACAATACATATGTAGTCCCTCTCTAGCCTTGAATATCCATCTCTTGCCTAGTTCATGCTATTCTAGGTCATCTAAGTTCTTTATCCACTTTATGTCTATATTATTATCTAAGTTCCATAGTGGCAGTGTAGGGATGGATATAGCCATCCTTTTATTTGTTGTTTGGAGCATCAATTTTCATCTATCTTATTTTCTATGTACTCTTTGACTTTGGCTCAATCTTTATCTCTTGTGTTAATTAATTTCTCAAATGGTATCAAAGAATATGGGCTTTACAAACTCTAGATTACATCAAAGGTAAAGCACATCGATATTAAAAAGGATAAATATAAACTTTTGGAAGTGAATCTATTATTTTTAGAGGTGGTGCTACTATTATACGAATTATTTTGAACACTAAGGATTCATCAACTAATCTTGAATGAAGGAAAGTTATATGGCATAAATTACACTTTATGGATGTTTAAAATTATAATTATCCTTGATTCATATGAGCTTCTAGAGATGGTGTTAGGTACCAAGACCTACTTTTGATCCATCGAATCCAAGTATGTTGATTCCTCCAAATATAGACCATCTATGAACTTGGAGGAGGAGAAATATGGAGTTACTTTGTGCATCAATTACAAGATAATATGATAATGCTTTAATTTATGATTTTGCATATGATCAAAGCATCAAGTTCTTGGAGTATCTTAAGAATTCAATGTCAAAGATTGAATTGAAAAAAAAACAAGTTCTTGAGAAGTAGATTTCTACAAAGAAGTTTGTTGAAGGAGAAATGATTGAGATATTCATCACATGGATTAATAATTCACATGATTAGATACTTAATGTTGGGATAAAAAACATTAGCAATGAGATAGCTTGAAGATTTCTTTGAATTTATCCATCCAAGTTTCATTGGATAGTATCCAACTTTATGTACTATCGATAAAAGGTGAGTTAAGACTTTAAGATGAAGAAGGAAATAGTGATGGAAGTTCTACATTCTCTACCAATGGAAAAGAAAAGAGTGGATCCTCAACCAAAACTTTGTTGGATTTTGAGGTATGTGGAAGCACACAAACAACACAAGGAGAAACAAGAAGCTTGGATCACAACAAAATATAGAATCTATTACCAAGTGAATGAACAAACATAAGTGACCCGTTAGGATTATAGACATATGTAGAAGCCAAGGGAAAAAAAAATCTAAATAGGAAAAAAAGTATCCCGGAGGTTCTAAGTGTGTTCACACACATCACTACCAAAATATATTAATAAATCCCCCCTTTGTGTGATCCAATGAACAAGGAGTTGGCACTCATGTATAAGGAAGTGACAAGCTATGTGGAAAGATATCAATCCACAAAATCGAAAAAGCCCAAAGCTTTGCAAAAAGCCTCAAACTTCCCCCTAGGTAGAGCCTTTGTGAAAAGGTATGCAACATTATCTCATGTGGGAAAATAAATCAAACGGATCTCTCTAGCAAAGAACCTCTCTGTGACATAATGATAATGCACCTCAATGTGCTTTGTCTAAGCATATAACATAGGGTTTATCATAACTACCTTTTTATTCTAACTGTTGGTAAAGATGGTGGTGAATGTTCTCTCATAATCAATGCCATATGTCTATGCATATCCTTTTGCTACCAATCGTGCTTTATACCCTAGTTTGCATTATTCGTTATTCGACAATTCGTTTATTCGTGAATAATTATAGAATTTTACGGCAACCCCCCATTATTCACCCAAATTATTAGGTGCCATGTCAGCTTATTCGGAGATGAGCGAATACTTTTTGCATAGTAATTTGACAATTTTCGATCGAACACGCTTTCGATCGAAGAAATTTTCGATCAAAAATTTTATCGATAAAAAAATCTTCGATCGAATTCAATTTTGATCGAAACAAATTGGGTCGAATATTTTTTTATAAAACAACACAAGTAGACTCATTTTTCATAAGAGTTACTTTGTTTTTTACGAACTTACAATGTCGTAGATAGAACAAAGTATAAACTCTTACTATACATATTAATTTTCATACTTAAAGCATGAAGAAAAATATATTTGCTTGCGAATTAAAAACTATTGTGATTGTTTGACTCAACATTGATTCTTACTTCACAATAGTATATGTATATGTGTGTATGATTGTGAGTAACATGTATTGTGATTGTTTGAATCAATATTGATTCTTACTTCATAATAGTATATGTATGTGTATTTGAGTGTATAATTGTGAATGAAATCTATTGTGATTGTTTGATTCAACATTGATTCTTACTTCACAATAGTATATGTGTGTATAAAACGAACATATTCAGTATTTTTTAATTATTTGATCCAATAAATGCAACCTAGTTTATACCTGCTTATGCTACCATCAACATTGTGCTTTACCTTATAAACCCACTTGTGGTCTATGGATTTCTTTCCTTGTGACAATGGAACCAACTTCCATGTTTCCTTTCCATAAAGTGTAGCCGTCTCCTCATCCATAGCTTTCCCCAAATCTGCATTTCCAATTTCATTTTAAAAACAAGAGGGTTCAACATCTTGTATTACCTTGGTCATATAGGCACAATGACGAGCCATGTAATTGTCATATGTCAATTGTAGCACTAAATTTTGCATCCTCCCATATCTTCTTGGTCATGAGTCACTTCTCCTTGTATCATCTACATCTGCCTTTCTTACTCCTGGAGTCTTCACAAAGGGCAATCCAAGTTCCTCATCAATTCTCTTCTCTAAACTGCTTGAATCTCCATCAATGTCTTCAAAACTCGTATATGTTTTACTACCAACAGAAAGCTTTTCTTTACCTTCCTTTGATATAGCTGATGAATTTTATGGATTGAAATTTCCACGTAATCTTCCACTCCATGGATTTGATTTGGAACTATTGCTTGGTGACGCATCCGGTCCACTCAAAACTTGGGACTCTGCACTTGATTTTTCAGCATTTTCTTTATCATTTGCTTCAAGATTAAGTCTTTCTTTGGCATTTGCATAGAAGCTTGACATTTCATCAAACACCAGATCTCTGCTTACCTTCACCTGTTGTGTGACTAGGTTATAACATTTATATCCTTTTTGCTCAAGGGAGTACCCAATGACAATACATTTTTTGCTTTTGGATCAAGCTTTATCCTCAACTCATCTAGAATATGTACATATGAAATACATCCAAAAACTTTCATATGTGATAAGTTTGGCTTTTTGTTTTTGAACTTCTCTTCAGGTGTAACTTGATGTACATCAGTAGTCGGAGTCTTGTTCATGATGTATACAATAGTATGCACAACTTCTGCCCAATAACAATGAGGCATATTCTTCTCATCCATCAAGGCTCTTGCAATTTCTACAATATGTTTATTTTTGCATTCAGCAATGCCATTCTGTTTTGATGTGTGCTTGCATGAAAATTGACGTCAAATTCCATGACTTTTTAGAAAGTTGATGAACTTATTTGACATGTATTCACCTCCTCCATCAGATCTTAATGTCTATATATACTTCCTTGTCTACTTTTCCATCATAACTTTAAAATTCTAAAAGTGAGTGAACATCTCTTTTTTCTCTTTCATGAAATATACCCATACTTTTTGTCTATGGTCATTAATGAAAGTGACATAAAACCTGCAACCATCCATAGATGTGGTCTTTGCAGGATCCCAAACATATGTATGTACTATTTCTAGCACATTCTCACTAACATGTTTGTCATGCAAAAAAAGATGCTCTTGATTTTTTACCAAGTTGACATGTTGCACATACCTTTTACACCTTTGCAACCTTGAAATTTGGTAGTCCATTGACAATCTCCAGCTTTGACTGCATCAATTTCAGCCTCTGCAAGTTTACATGTCCAATTCGTTTGTTCTAGATCTCTATATTAGCAATAACTCTTGCACCTTTTGCAAACATGGTTACATTCATTTTAGGAATTTTCACATTTAAGGTGAACATCCTACTGACTTTGTTTCCTTTGGCAATCAATCCTACATACTGTTTGTACTCTTCTACATATAACCCATCAACATTGAACCTGACTTGTAATCCTTGGTCAACCCATCAACATTAAACCTGACTTGTAATCCCTGGTCAATCGTTTGTCCAATAAAAACCAGATTCTTTGTCATATTTGGAACATGCAACACATCAGCAAGATGTTTTACCTTCTCATCCTCCATAGATATTGTTATGTTTCATGTATGTTGTATAGGATGTGATGTGCCATCGCTTGTTTCAACATATCCAAGAACTGGTAATTTTGCAAACTACCAAACCATTCCACATGATTGGTCATGTGATTTGAAGCACCTAAATCAACATACCAAACATTACCATTCGATTTTGAAACATCAATAGACATCGTATTCATCATGTGATGTTGGATCATGAACAACCTCTAATAATCATTTGCACTTGTGGATGCATAGTTGTTTGCTGCCTTCTATTATTTTGATTCTTCAACTTGCTATGTTCAAAGTGTCCAAGTTTACCATGATTCGAGCCCACCAAGCATCTTGTGACTTGTGAGAATCAAAGGTATTCATTTTGTTGTAGATGTAAGATGCACGAGAAAATGGAAGGAAGAAGAAGAGCACATGCTTTCTCTCTACTAGTAGAAGTGAAAAGAAAAATATATAAATCCTTCATGTGGGACGTTTCTCCATCTTCATCATTAACGTGGCCCAAGGTCACCATTGAAGCTTTGGTACCAATTTGAAGAAGTAGAGCATTATGACCATTATGTGCTAGAGAGATCAATCTCCTCCCAACCTTATGCATCTATGTATAGCTCTCTCCAAGGGATTTCCCTTTTTGGTAGGTTGATGCTATCTATCCAAGTGTTGGCCATGTAACTATATGTGTGCCAAGTGTCTTGGTTAACTCAAGTGGATGCTTGTAGAAGGCTCTAGAGATCTTCGGGCGAAAAAATCTCCCATGACTCTCATAGAACTTGAACCCAAGGCTTCCTCCTTCCCATCCATATGAATTAATCACTAGGCCAAGCTTTTTGCTTGTTTTAGAGAACATATAAACTTATGCTTGAGACTAGACTTGAGAAAATGACCTTACACGGGAATGATTAAATGATGTCTGATTTCCGTTCTCTTTGAATCAGTCAGATGCTTATGTCATAACCTTACTTTGCAACACTATTAAACAATGAGGAGATCTTTCTAAGACTTCCAAAATCAATCAATGCCGTCCAAACACCTATAATTCAAACCAAAAAAAAAAAAGAAAAAGACATTCACTATAGTTGGTTGTCGTCCTCATACATTTTTAGGAAGATTTTTATTGCAATCACTAAGTGCAACTATTTATACGAGATAGCGTGGTGAAGAAAACTCAATACTCATTTCAGCTCAAAGTGACTACTTTAAGAAGGTTTCGGATGCAACCACTGAATGTTACTTTTTATATAAGATAGCGACGTAAGAGAAAACTACATTTTAGCACATGCCATTTTACTAAAGCATATATAAGTGAAACTGATGAAGTAGTCAAAGTAAATACCTTATAACCCATCTGTAAATTACAATGGAAAAGGAGTTAGAACGGTAATGCTGTAGTAGACAAAATCCATCTTTTAACAATAAATACATTTTTAACAAAACTTTAGAGGTCAACCATCAATTTGTTAGCTGATTGCAAATTAGCACATGTTACATCAAAGTACACCTTCACTAATCAGTAGCGCCAAATAGCAACATGAATCATTTATTGTGAATAGATTCAATGTGGTAAGCAAGATCCATAACATTGAAGATCATATCTACAAGAAGCATTGTAAAATCTTTCCTGCAAAATCACCATATATATAAGTCAAGCTTATTTTTTTCCAAACTAACATGGATTATTATTATTTCCATTAGAAAGCACTGTACATTATATAATAATTGTGCGAGTACAGCCCAAGATTACCCAAAAATGGTGCTTATCCATAAAGAGAACCATGATGCAAAGAGTTGGTTTTACTTGTGCTTATCCATAAATACGTTGATGGAAATAAGCTGCTAGAACTAATCATTGACCCATGTTAATGAATCTTGGTGATTAGAGGACTCAGAATTAAAGCAAGAAATCATACTCGTTATTTCCTAATAGCTAAACTTAACACAATGTGACCATTGAACAAATGCAGCAATCTAAAGGACATATGAACAAGCAAGTCATTGACCACATCCTTAAATAGAAGGTGTATCGATTCATGTTAGCAATGGCTTCCTTGTAAACACCCTCTCCATAAAACATCAAGTTAAGTGTTCAGAAGCAAGGATGCCATACAGCAAAAGTTCAAAAAAAGGTAGTTTGTATGAATGGAATATTCGCACAAGAATTCATTAAAAGGAACTAGAAAAGTCACTACATATCAAGTGAACTGAGTAGAACTAAATGGGGAAAATCAAAATTCTAGTTTATATCAGCTTTACAAGATAAGGGAGCTAAATATTAGTTAGATTAGGGTTGAAACTAGGAGCAACATATTGACTCCATTTTCTCTTCATCAAAGCTTGAAGGATCCATCCATCTCATCATTTGGTACTGCCATCCATTAGACTTAGGCACTATTCAAGGATGTCTCTTGCACTGAGATATTACACATGGTGAGGGAATCATCACCATGTCGCTATTCCCCACCAAGGATGTTTTATGCAATAACACAACAGATTATGCTAATTCTTGCAAGTGGAAATTTCCTTGTTTTAATAGAATTCAGTACTTTCTTTTGCAAAATAGTACAATAAAAACTATCTTGAGGAAACTAAGAAAATTACTTTTACAAGATCAGAATGTGTGAATCATTATAAATAATTGGTTTATTTTGTGATAATACTATGTTATAAGATAGTGAACTAGGTTTCAATGACTTCCAAGTGTACAAAGTGGGAAGGCTAAATGTTTATAAAGATATCTTTCTTCTAGTTTGTAGAAGAAGAGAAGTCCCCAAGCAGAGGCCTATGAAGATTAAATGAAGTGGTTAAAAGTGTAGAAGTAAGTGTGTTTGAAGTCTTTTTTAAGACTATCAGATGCAATGGGTTGATAGTTTTGATGCCATTTATGCTTCTATAATAGAGACTCGAAATATAGTTATTTAGAAAGCCCAAATCCTCACTAAATCTAAAGGTGATCTTTTGTGGCAATCGGTTCATTTAAAAAACCCAAAGCCTCCATAAATTTAAAGGCGATCTTTTATGGCAATTACTTCTTTACCTTGCTTTATTTTCCATGAATTCAAATTCATACCACACCATATATAATGTGCACCATAGAGGTGAACATTGGGACCCCTAGGATTTGCAAGTGAGTAAGGCCATTATATGAAATGTAGCAAATTTCTAACATAAATGTATTAAGCTTGATGAATTCAGGGAATAGTAGATTCATTTTTCTATTCCTGATTATATCTAGCTTCCAATAAACATAAATTTATACAAAATCTAATTTTATTAATTGATTAATGCTAGTTTTGAGTGTCCATTATGTGAAATCACCTCATAAAGCTTTTTAATATCAAAGGTTTCAATGCAAAAAAATCCTATTATGAGAGTCAACCTAAAAAATCTTGCATACAATTGATAAACCAAATAAGTCTAATGCACTTTTGTTGATTAAAAATTTGATATTTCATTTCAAGTTTCAAGCAAAAATGTTTTAGGCCTTTCTGAAGTTGTTTGATACATTAGAAAGTTTGTGAGTTCATAAAAGAATGCAACCGTGAAGGTTTGTTGTCCAATAATATTCATTTTTGTGAGGTTTCCAAAGTGGAATTATTGAAGGAAGAATTTTGCACCCACAAATAAAATCTAGAGCTTGTGTAATTTAATCTATACCATTGATCTAAAGATGTGTTCTTAGAAAATTAAGTTCATCAATAATATTATCGTTCAAAGCCAAGACTTGTTATTGTAATGAGGTATTGGATATAAATCATTCAATAAACTTTTTACAAATGATTGAAGTACAAGGAGCCTCTTTTGTTCATCTGATTTAACTTTTCCAGTTATAAACGTCCACAACCTTCAAAAATCATTAATTAATTCCCTTAAAAAATGGAGGATTTGGTGGAATGTGATTCAGCCCTTTCTTAAAGAAACTTCTAAGAAGAGGATTCCTAACAAGGCACAACTAGTTGGAAAAGGATATAAGCAAAAGCATGGCCTTGGGGATGAGAAAACCTTTGCCTCTACTACAAGGTTCACAACCATTTGAGTAATCCTTGCCATAAGTGGGCTTTTTAGATGGTGTTGATATATTTAGCTAGTGATGTGTGTGAACACACTAGGACCACTAGGGCACTTTTTTCCCTCTTTAGGAGGTTTTTTTCCGCTAGCTTGTATATACGCCTATTTCCCTAATGAGTTTATTATCTTTGTACATTCTAGTGGTAATACATTCAGTATTGTGTGTTGTGCTCCAAGCTTCTTCTTCTTCCTTGTGTTGTTAGCGTGCTTCCACAGACCTCAAACTCCAACAATTGGTATCAGAGCAGGTCATCCTTTCATTGAGGGCATCGTCAATACCTCTTCAGTCACAATCTCAGAATCCTACGAAATTTGGTGAGCATACTCAAAGTGATTAGGAGATCAAAACAGCTTTGCTATGTGGTGCCAAAATTGCGATATGAGCTCGTTTCGGCCTTCGAATGCACTATCACAATGCTTGTGCAGGAAATTTCATATTTTTGTGCCAAAGATAGATACAAGTTTTGGATCTCTAGTATAAGAATCTGGAAGTATGCTACAAGTTTAGCAGAACTCAATAGGGTAGTTCTGTTCAACTTTTTGAGATATAGTCAATTTTTTGCATCAGTGTATTTTAGTTAGTGGCCATGGCCAAAGCAGTGATGTATTCCATATGTTGGTTGTTGAGGATAAGTTGGACAATACCAATTACCCATTATGGGCTTATATGATGCATCATGTATTAATTGCAAAAGGACTATGTAATATTGTGTAGGGTATTGAAAAATGTCCTATTACACCTGCAAACACATTGTTGAAGGTGATGCAAATGGTGTTGAAGATGATGATATTCTTCATGTTCCTATTTGTGTTGCGGTTCCTGTTGCACCTATTGTAGAGAAAATTCATTGGGATGACAGAGATGCTTAGGCACATGCATTGATAGCCTTGTCTATCAAACATGCCATTATTCTACACATTCGCATTTGTAGAATAGGTAAGGATGCTTGGGATACACTTACCACTTTATACCATGCAAGGAATGAGGCTCATGTTACTTACCTTTGAAAACAGTTAGAGAGTAAACACATGAATGAAGGAGATTCCATGGACACTTTTCTAACAAAGATCAAAGATTTGAAGGAACAGCTGATTTGTACTGATGATGTCTTGCTTGACAGTTGACTTGTGCAGACTCTTTTGAGTGGTCTTCCCAATTCATACCAGAGTTTTGCTTCTACCTTTGTTTGATGATGAAAGGCAATCCAAATGCCTTAATTTGAGGAGTTAGTCTATGTTCTATTGCAGGAAGATCATTCTAGGCAAAACAAGTCCATTATGCATGTTGCAACCAAGCTTTCCAAGCTAGTCAAAAGGACAAAGGTAAATGGAGCTCTTCTACAGTAAGAAAATCTCCTGATTCTGCACAATCAAAGAAGGAAGACCGAGACGAGAAGAAAACAAAAAATCAAAAATTGTTTTGCAAGTACTATAAAGCAAATGATCATGTCATAAAGAGTTGTCCCAAACTAGTTGCAAAAGGGGCAAATAAGAAAGAGGTTGGAATGATTGTTGCAACGGGCAGTGTATGTCTGTAGTGGACTCAAATGTTTGGTACTTTGATAGTCGGACAACCAAACATACTACCTCGTAGTGCAGTTTCTTCACTTCACTTGGGATTGCCCCTACACAGAATATTGTCACATGCACCAATAACTCCTCTTATCCTATTGCGGGAGTTGGTAAGATCATTCTGACTACTATTGATGGTAGTTCTTTTACATTGTCAGATTTTTTATTAGTGCCAAGGATCAAGAAGAATCTGCTATCAATTTCAGCTTTAGCCAAGATTATCTTGGTTGTGAAATTTGTTGTTGATAGATGTACAGTTCATGATCTGTCAAATGGTGATGTCATTATTGCTTCTGAAATTTTATGTCGTGGGCTATATAAGCTCATAGACTATGAAAGATCTGTGAATGATTCAACATGTGTAGTACATGATTCTTAGGCTATGTCAAGTGCAAAGCTTTGGCATGCACGCTTTGGTCATCTAAATTTTGCTAGTTTGCTATGCCTGTAGAAATCTTAAATAGTGTTCTCTCTTCCCAAACTCGAGGCACTTGGTAAGCATGTTTGTGAAGGCTGTATTTTGGCCAAAATGCAGTGTTCATCATTCCCAAAAGATGGTTCAATTCGAGCTACTAAAAAATTATAGTTTGTCCACAATGATGTTCGTCGTCCTATGCAGACACCTTTGTTTGGGAACTATCTTTATTTCGTGACTTTCATCGATGATTTTTCCAAGCATGCATGCATATATATATCCATTGAAAGCAAAGTCTGAAGTATTTATGTGCTTCAAACAGTTTTTGGTTTTGGTTGAAAATATGTCAGCATGTAAAATGGGCACCCTCCATTCTGATTGAGGGGGGGAATATATGTTTTACTGATTTTAATGCATTTTCGGCTGAACATGGGATAAAACATCAGTTTACAGTGCAATATACACCTCAACACAATGGAGTTGCTGGACAGAAGAATAGGTCACTCGTGGAGATGGCAAGGTGTATGGTCAATAGTCAGGCTTTACCACATAGTTTTTGGCTTGAGGTTTTCATGTGTGCAGCATATGTACTTAACAGGTGTCCCACTAAAGCATTGGAGTCTATCACTCCATATGACACTTGGCATGGTCACAAGCCATCTGTTGCTCACCTGTGTGTTTTTGGTTATTTGGCATATGCATTAGTGCCTAAACAACAACAAAGGAAATTGGATGATAAAGTAGTGAAATGTACTTTTGTTGGGTATAGTTATGAAAGCAAAGGCTATCGTCTGTATCATCCATATACTAAATGCATTTTGGTTAGCCATGATGTTATTTTTGTGGAAGATACAATTAAGCCATTACTTTCATGTACTAATGAGACATTAGTTAGCTCCAAAGACATGTATGACACTTTGCTGCATCTTTTTACAAGCTGATAGTCTAATGCTAGTCCTAATGAGGCAACATCTCAACCTTTACAGGTTTCATGTGATGATGCAGATCATTCCATTTCTGATGCAGATTTACATGATGCACTTATTGATGAGAGACCTGATGTTGAGGAGGCAAAAACTATGCCAAAATGGCTAGAGCAAACTTTGTGTGATAGCAAATTAGATGCACCTCTATCATACCATACTCGTTCATGCTCTCATAGTGCCTCTTTTGCATCAAATTGTTATTCTATGGCTGCCTCTAGTCTTTGTGATGAGAATGAGCATGTTTCATTTGATGAAGCACAAAATTCTGAAAATTGGATGGCTACTATGCAATCGAAATATGGAGCTATAATGAAAAATGGCACCTATTCTTTATTTGACTTGCCTCCTGGCAAGAAGGCCATTGGCGCTAAGTGGGTATACAAGATGAAGCATAAGCTTCATGGAGCAGTTGACAAGTATAAGGCTAGGTTTGTTGCAAAGAGTTATGCGAAGGAAAGAGGCATTGATTTTGATGAAACCTTTGCACCTACATGTCGAATGACTAGTCTTTGTAGCATCTGTGCACTTGTAGCTCATCATGGTTGGAATTTACATCAATTGGACATTAAAAATGCATTTTTGAATGGTAACTTGCATGAAGAAGTGTATGTTTTTTAGCCTCATGGCTTTGTGCAAAAAGAGCATGAAAACCAAGTGTGCAGGCTAAAAAAGGCATTGTATGGTTTGAAGCAAGCACCACGTGCTTAGTATGAAAAGATACATGCCTATCTCATTACACATGGTTTTGAGAATAGTCCAACTGAGAGCACCTTATATGTTAAGCATGCAAATGATGTGCTTCTGATCATTGTTGTGTATGTTGATGACATGCTGCTCATTGGTCCCCATGAGAAGCATATTGCTGATTCTAAGGCTGATTTGCATGCTTGATTTGAGATGTCAAATTTCAGGCATTTGCATCATTATTTGGGCATTCAGTTTATGCATGTTGATCGCAGAATAGCTTTGTGCCAAACCAAATATATTGACACATTATTGAAGCATTTTAGCCTTGAAGACTGCAAACCTATTGCCACTCCTATAAAAAGAGGTTTATGATTGAATCTTCATGATGCTGGACATGCATTTGATGTTGTTCTCTATCAAGAGGTTGTTGGATGCTTGATTTACTTAATATGCATTACTCGGCCAGATATTCAGTTTGTTGTCTCATAGATGACCAGGTTTATGCATTGCCTAGGTGTCAAGCATTGGTAGGCAATTAAGTGCATCGTTTGCTACTTGAGTAGTACTCGACTATTTGGATTGTTTTATCCCAAGGGGGGATCACTACCACCAGATTTACATGTTTTTTCTGACTCTGACTGGGCTAGTTGCTATGACACTCATGTGTCCACTAGTGGCTTTTGCTTCATGCTTTTTAGCTCATGTATATCTTGGTTGAGCAAGAAGCAGCCTACTGTGGCCACTTCCAATTGTGAGGCTGAGTATAGGGGAGCTTTCACAGCGACTGTTGAGTGTGTGGCATAGACACCTTATGGCTGAATTAGGTGTTGGTCAATCTTTTGGCACCACCATCTTCACTGATAGTCAAAGTGCATTGGCAGTTGCGAGGAACCTTGTGTTCCATGCTTTCACTAAGGACATTGAAGTGCATTATCATTATGTCAAGGAGAGGTTCTTTGCTGGAGAGATGAACTTGGCATATGTGCCCACATAGGAGAACCTTGCATACCTTTTCATGAAGGTTGTGCTTACGAAGAAGTTTGAAGTTTTTCGCAAAGCTTTGGGCTTTCTTCATTTTGTGGATTGATTCCACATACCTTGGCACTTCCTTATACATGAGTGGCGCTCCTTGTTCACCGCATCACTCCCAGGGGATTTTTATTATATTTAGGCAGTGATGTGTGTGAACACACTAGGACCATCGGGGCACTTCTTTCCCTCTTTAGGAGGTTTTTTCCCCCGGCTTGTATATATGCCTATTGCCCTAACGGGTTTTTTATCTTTGTACATTCTACTAGTAATACATTCAATATTGTGTGTTGTGGTCCAAGCTTCTTTTTCTTCCTTGTGCTATTTGCATGCTTCCACAGATGGCCCATCTATCAACTCTATGTGAAAATCTATTTCCTAAATGGTGATATTCAAGAAGAAGTATATGTGGAACAACTTAAAGGTTCCCAAATAAAAGGTAAAGAAGATTATGTCTACAAACTTCACAAAGCACTTTATGGACTCAAGCAAGCTTTATGGGCCAGTATGATAAAATTTATAAGTTCTTTGAAGACAAGGGATTCCATCAAGGCTATGATGGTGCAAATCTTTCCATCTATAAGAAATGTTAAAAATCAAGCCATTAGAAAGCATTGTACATTCTATAACATGATCTATTAGAAAGCATTGTACATTATATAAGAATTGTGTGAGCATAGCTCCAGACTATCAAAAAATGGTGTTAAGTAAAGAGAACCATGATATAGTTAGCAATGTATCATACCAAAGAGTTGGTTTTGCTATTACACAATATGTTCTTTTCCATAAATAAGTCAATGAAAATAAGCCAGAAGAATTAATCATTGACCCACATTAATGAATCTTGTTGATAGAGGACTCAAAATTAAAGCAAGAAATCATACTAATTACTTCCTAATAGCTAAACTTAGCATTATATGAACATTGAATAAATGCAGTAATCTAAATGACTTATAAACAAGCAAGTCATTGGCCACATCCTTAAATCCAAGGTATAGCGATTCATGTCAGCAATGGCTTCCTTGCCAACCTCCTCGTCCATAGAACATCAAGTTAAATGTTTAGCAGTAAGGATGCTATGGAACAAAAGTTAAAAAAAAAAGAGTTTGTATAGAAAGGAAGACTTGTAGTGTCATGGAGGTGGCAAGAACCATGCCTCATAACAAGTCTTTACCTCTCAAAATTTGGGCTCAAGCTATACACATTTTTGTATGCATAATCAATAGAGGCTTTACAACTGCACCATATTAGAACACCATTTGGGGCCTACTTTTGTAGAAAGCCAAATGCCAACTACTTCAGAGTATTTGGTAGTGATGCATTTGACCATGGTCCTAGGGAAAAATGGCACAAGCTATCATCAAAGTCCAAGAAACGTATCTTCAAAGTGTACAATGAACAACCTAAATCATATAGATTCTATGGTATGGAAAATCACTCCATTACTATCTCCAAAGATGTAATCTTTGATGAGTCTTCTAAATAATCAACCAAAGATCCAAGCTCAAGTTCTTGTCCACCCATCTACACTTCAAAGAGGGACACAATCATCCAAGAATAGTTCAGAAGCAAGTAATTCTTGGTATCCTAGAACGTCTCAAAGACTTATTTAGAATCAACAAAAGAATAGTTTCATGATGTTAACTATGCACTTATGCATTAGATTCAAAAACGTCTAGAACCTTTTACATTTAAGGAACTTCAAGGCCAACCATATTGGGAAGAAGCAGTGAAGATTGAAATGGATGCAATTCACAAGAACATGACTTGGACACATGTACTTAAGACATCCAACCATCAGCCATAGGAGTCAAGTGACTCTATAAAATCAAGTACAAGTAAGATGGAGCTTTGGACAAATACAAAGCACAAGTAGTTGGAAAAGGATATAAGCAAAAGCATGGCATTGACGATGAAGAAACATTTTCCTCTACTACAAGGTTCACAATCATTTGATTAATCCTTGCCTTTGAGTGGTCTTTTTAAATGGCCAATCTATCAACTCGATGTGAAACATTATTTCCTCAATGGTGATCTTCTAAGAAGAAGTAATTAGTTAGCGAAGTTGAGCCTAGGCCTCAATATGCAAATCCATTCACTCAATCACAAGAAAGTGAAGTGAATGAGTGGCTTAAAAGAGATAGGAGAGTCATATTCATCTTATCTCAACACATTAGTAATATCATGATCGATCATATCCAAGACTTGGACTCATTCAAGAAGGTGTGGGAGGCTTTGGTGAGATTGTACGCCACCTCCACAAAGGCACAAAAGATTAAACTCAAGGATGAGTTGAAAAAATTTAATAATTCTTGAAATAGTAGCATCAATGACTATATCCTCAAGGTAAAAGAGATTGTAGATGCCTTAGGATCAATAGGCAGCTCCATTGATGATGATGATGATGATTTGGTAGGTCATACACTAAATGGGCTTAGGGATGATGACAAAGGAGGCCATTCACTACTTTAATGTATGTGAGTGACTCATTACCAAATTCTGAGCAATTAGTCACACTCATGGTGATGGAGGATATGGACCTCAATTCCATAAATTGAATTCCCAAAGAACGAGGAAAATTCCCCAAATTTAGCATCTCAAGAGAGGAATGCAAATCTTGTTACGGTTAGTGAGTAGCATATCATCATCATATAAAAAAATAATTAGATGTACATCATCTACATGCTTAACATATAAGGTTCTTTTAGTTGAACTCTTTTAAATCCATGTGCTAGCAAGTGGGCATGTAACTTTACATACCAAGCTTATGTTTCTTGCTTGAATCCACACAATTCCTTTTTCAACCTGCATACTTTATTTTCATACCCCTTTTACACAAAACCACAAGGCTGAAATACAATTAGTTCTTCATGTAAATTACCATCCAAAAAATTATTTTCAATATCAAAGCAATGCATATTCCGACCACAATGATTTGCAAGTGCACAAATGCTAGGACTAGTTGTCAATCAGCCTTATACCTATCAAATGTTCCATCAAGCTTATGTTTCAGTTTGTATACCCATTTATTGTCAATGGCTTTTTTCCAATAGGCAAGTCACATAAATTCCAAATGCCATTCTTCATAATGACATCATATTCTGATTGCATAGTAGCCATCCATTTTTTTGAACTATATGCTTCATCAAAAGAAAAAGCCTCATTCTCATCACAAAGATTCGAGATAGACATTACATAACAATTTGATGCAAAGGAAGCATTATGAGAACCTGAATAAGTATGGTATGACAAAGTTGAATTTAACTTGTTACCTTTCAAAGTCTATACCAGCCATTGAGGCATAAGTTTCTCCTCTATAATGTCAGCTCTCTCATCAATAAGTGCATCATGTAAAAAATAGAATGATATGCATCATCATTTGAAACCTATAAAACCTAAGGAATCACGCCTAAGAGTAGCATTTGATTTTCCATTTGTAAAAAAGAGGACTCAAAGTTTCATACACATCCCATGGGTTGACATGTCTCCTTAATACATGAAAGTAAGGGTTGAATTGTATCTTCCACAAAAACAAAATCTTCAAACAAACAACATCATGGTTAACTAGAATGCATTTAGTTTGTGGATGATACACATGATATCCTTTGCTTTCAAAACTATACCCAAAAAAAATACATTTCATTGCTTTATCATCTAATCTTTTGTGTCATTGTATAGGCACTAATGCATAAACCAGACAACTAAAGACATCCAGATGAGCAACAGATGGCTTGCAACCATACCAAGCCTCATATATGTTGATATATTTAGGTAGTGATGTGTGTGAACACACTAGGACCGTCGGGGCACTTTTTTCCCTCTTTAGGAGGTTTTTTTCCCCCAGCTTGTATATACGCCTATTGCCCTAATGGGCTACTTATCTTTGTAGATTCTCTAGTAATACATCCAGTATTGTGTGTTTATGCTCCAAGCTTCTTCTTCTTCCTTGTGTTGTTCGCGTGCTTCCGCAGACATCTATCTCCAACAATTGGTATCAGAGCAGGTCGTCGCTTCATCTAGGGCACCGTCGACACTCCTTTGTTTGCAGTCTCAAATTCGCATGAAATTTGGTGAGCATACTCAGGGTGTTTCAGCGATCTGAGCTCGTTTCGGCCTCCGAACGCACTATCATAGTGCTTGTGCAGGCTATTTCATCATTTTGTGCCAAAGGTATATACCAGTTTCTATTTGCCAGTATAAGCGTCTCAAAATCTGCTACAGGTCTAGCAAAACTCATTTGGGCAGTTTCGTTCAACTTTTTGAGATACAGTCAATCTTTTGCATCAAGGTATTTTAGTCACTGGCCATGGCTGAAAGCAGTGATGTATTCCATATGTTGGTTGTTGAGGATAAGTTGGATGGTACCAACTACCCATTGTGGGCTTATATGATGTGACATGTATTGGTTGCAAAAGGATTTTGGAACATTGTGCAGGGTGTTGAAAGACGTCCTGTTACACCTCTGACTACAGATACTGCAAATACAGGTGCTGGAGCTGATGAAGATGGTGTCGAAGATGATATTCCACAGATTCCTGTTCGTGTTGTTGTTTTTGCTGCACCTATTGCAGAGCAGATTTGCTGGGATGGCAGAGATGCCCAGGCACATGCATTGATAGCTTTGTCTGTCAAACGTGCCATTATTCCTCATATTCGCTCTTGCAGAACAGCTAAGGATGCTTGGGATACACTTACCACATTGTACCAAGCTAGGAATGAGGCTCATGTTGCTTACCTCCGAAAATAGTTGAAGAGTGAGCACATGAATGAAGGTGATTCTATGGATAGTTTCCTAACGAAGATCAAAGAATTGAAGGAACAGTTGATTTCTGCTGATGAGGTTATACCAGATAGCTCACTTGTGCAGACCGTTCTGAATGGTCTTCCTGATTCATATCAGAGTTTTGCTTCTACTCTTCGGTTGATGATGAAAGGCAATTCGAATGCCTTATCATTTGAGGAGTTAGTCTCTGTTCTGTTGCGGGAAGATCAGTCCAGGCAGAACAGGTCCATTATGCGTGTTGCAGATCAAGCTTTCCTGGCTAGTCAAAAGGGCAAAGGAAAATGGATCTCCTCTACTACTAAGCAGAAATCTGTAAATGTTGCACATTCGAAGAACCAGGATAAAGATGAGAAGAAATCAGAAAAGCAAAAATTGTTTAGCAAGTACTGTAAAGGGAATGATCATATCATAAAGAACTGTCCAAAACTGGCTGCAAAAGAGGCAAAGAAAAAGGAGGTTGGAATGGTTGTTGCAGAAGCCTCTACTACTGTTTGTAGTTTTGACCCATCTTCTCATGAGTAGTGCATGTCTGTAGTGGACTCAGATGTTTGGTACTTTGACAGTGGGGCGACCAAACATGTTACCTCGCAGCGCAGTTTCTTCTCTTCACTCGAGCCTGCCCCTACAGGGAATACTATCACATGTGCCAACAACTCCTCTTATCCTGTTATGGGAGTTGTTAAGATCATTCTGGCTACTGCTGGTGGTAGCTCTTTCACCTTGTCAAATGCTTTACTTGTGCCAGGGATCAAGAAGAATCTATTATCAGTTTCTGCATTAGCCAAGATTGGCTTGGTTGTGAAATTTGTTGATGACAGATGTACAGTTCATGATCTGTCAAATGGAAATGTTATTATTGCTTCTGGCATTTTATGTTGTGGGTTGTATAAGCTCATAGACTATGAAAGATCTGTGAATGATTCGGCATGTGTAGTTCATGATTCTCAGGCTATGTCAGATGCAAATCTTTGGCATGCACGCTTTGGTCATCTGAATTTTGTTAGCTTTCTACGCCTGTAGAAATCTGATATGGTGTCTTCTTTGCCCAAGCTTGTGGCACCTGGAAAACATGTATGTGAAGGCTGTATTTTGGGCAAAATGCAGTGTTCCTCCTTTCCAAAAGATGGTTCAGTTCGGGCTACGCAGAAATTGCAGCTTGTACATAGTGATGTCTGTGGTCCTATGCAGACACCTTCTTTTGGAAACTATCTTTACTTCGTGACTTTCATTGATGATTTTTCCAGGCATGCATGGGTATATCCATTGAAGGCAAAGTCCGATGTGTTTATGTGCTTTAAACAGTTTTTGGTTTTGGCTGAAAATCTGTCAGCATGTAAAATGGGCACCCTCCGTTCTGATCGAGGGGGGGAATATACGTCTTCTGATTTAAATGCATTTTTGGCTGAACATGGGATAAAACACCAGTGCACAGTGCCGTATACACCTCAACAGAATGGAGTTGCTGAACGAAAGAATAGGTCAACACTGAGTCACAACAAAGGAGAACAAAGACATGTTCTCTTTTTCTTTTTACCTAAAGACCATTATATGAAGCAAATAAGTGGGCATTTTACAATATCTAGAAAGCATAACGAGTCTTGCTTGTAAATATTGTCACTAGAAGCTTGATCTCATATCCCAAGTAGTCAAGATAGATATACTAAAATTCTTGCTGCCATGAAAACTAGTTGTTGAGCATGACCAAGAATCCCACATCATGATCTTGGACAATAGATTAGAGTTGAAAAGGTACAAGTAAGAATTCGCGAAGCTCCTTCATTACATCTATAACCTCAACAAGCACAGATGATAGCTAATTAAAAGTTACTCGAAAATTAGAGTACATGTGTTGCAAAAATCAGAGCATTTTAACAAGGCAATTAAGATCATCCCCTTTGTATGGTTAAGATCCCCATTGAATGCCTGGCCATATTAACAGAATATGAAATACATTTCACAAAAGCATTCCCAAGAGAAGATAATATTCAACAAAATTATACTAAGAAACATTCACACATGATGAGAGAAATGCTCAAGATAAATCAAGCTGAACACAAAGTGGAAGCAGAACTCCAAATTATATTTCCATTAAAATGATCTTTTACATTTCATGTGTTCTACAAGAGTAATGTGAATCTACAATAGAAGCTGATCATAGCTTTCCTCAGGCTCAAGGATATTGGGATCCTCTGGCACATTAGAACACCTATCTTGCCTCTCTTGCTCCAAGATTGGCTCTTCAAGGTCAGCCATGTCCCCCGGTTCATCTGCAAGTGGGGGAACAGGCTCCCTTGAAGCTGGTTGGAATCTCTCCGTATCTGCAATGTGCTTCCTTCCAACCTCTTGGTCTTCATCTGGGCATTCATTCAGCCCATTGATTCTCATTCTAATGAAGCTCACTTGAGCATCATCCTTCTCCACAGCTATGCAGTGCCTGAACATCTTTAAGGAGCAAGCCAGAGTCGTTCCTGAAACAACAGAAAACCACTTAGAGGCTTCAATCAACCATGACTAATGAAAATTGTGAAAATTGAAATTACCTGTGCCCGAAAAAAGGTCTAGGACCCAGTCATTATCATTGGAGAATAGCTGAAGCAATCTCATTATGAGTTTTTGTGGCTTCTGATAAGGGTTAACCAATGTCATGTCCCCAGCTACATGACGAAGTTTCTTGGTAACGGCTGGGAACATGAGCACATTTGAGATCCCATTCTCATTGCAATGCTCCCTGACTCTCCTTTTGCTTACTTCATCATAATAGCCAACTGTAATGCATTCAGTGGCACTCACAAACCGATGCAAAGGAGTGTGATTTACGTTTGTCTTCACCCTGCAAAAAAGAACTATGAGTCACAGAGAGCATCATTAAAGCCATGGAGATAGAAAGAAGATTACTTACCAAGTGAGGCACTCCACAGCATGACATCTTGCCTTCAGAGCAGTTGAAACAGAGAAAGACTGGTCTCTGCTATGGAAAATTACTATCCTCCAAAGAGGAGACATAGTCAACTCTGCAAAATCAGTGACCATCTTCCGAATCTGAGGGTGTTTGAAGGGTTCATCATCATTAACTGATCCCAACATCCTAAATCCATAGGGTATGTCCGCTATGAGAAGGGAGAAATGTTTTCTAGGCACAACAGAACAAATATTATTTACATCACTACAGAACACATTGTAATATACAGGCCTAAGGGGGTCTAGGGGATTGGAGAAACATTTAAGATCAGGTTCATCATCAAAATCCATCTCCTTCGCTTTCAGTCTAGATTTCTCATGCCTTGCTCTTTGAATGTGAGCAAGGAATGCAGGGGGGCAATCATCTAGTACCTCTGTAGACTTACTTTTCCTTGGTTTCTGCAGAAAAAATTGGAAAGACAATTAAAAGAGCTCTTCAATACAGCAAACAGAACATAAGGAACGGATGCATGGCATCGATTTCTTGTTGGGGTAGATGCTAGGCATCGACCTTCTACTGAAAATCGATGCTTGGCATCGACTTTGGGACATAAGTCGATGCCTGGCATCGACTTTTGCCACGAGGTTGATGCCAGGCATCGACTTATGTTGCAGGTCGATGCCAGGCATCGACTTATGCTGCAAGTCGATGCCAGGCATCGACTTATGCGCCCAAGTCAATGCCAGGCATCGACTTCTGCCTGCAGGTCGATGCCAGGCATCGACTTTTGCCTGCAGGCTGATGCCAGGCATCGAATTTAGCTGTAAGTCGATGCCATGCAAGGCATCAAATTGGTTAGGTGAATCAAGGCATCTAACTTAATGGCAAACCAGGCACAACCTCAGAAAGAGAACCTACCCAATCACGAAACAGGATGAAATATTCTGATAAGGCTTTGTAGGATGATGTGGTTGGATAGTCTGCTTGGACCTCTGTCCAAGAAAAGCTACCCAGCCTCTTCATCATCACCTCCTGAATCTTCATGTACACTTTATGACTACAGACATAGAAATATAAAAGAGACTAGGTTAGACCAGAAGCATGGGAGGAGGGAAAAAGGATCTGAGAATAACATACATACTTATTGAGCTCAGTCACCATCTCCTCCAGGCTTAACTCCTTCGAGATTACCCTTGACAAAGTTGATATGATCAATGTATCATCCTTGATTCCTTGAAGGGCCCTCCATGGGGTCAGCTTCATGTCCTCAGGAGCCTCTTCAATTGAAAGGTCAACTTTCCTTCCCTTTCCCTTCAGATCAACTTGTGGGTCTTGCCTCGACTTTCGTTGCTTCTGGCCCTTGACCTCCTTGTTCTCCCACATTGTGAAAATTCTATCCTGTAGATCCCAGATCTCACCTGATCGGAATGCCAATTGAAACCATGGATCATATTTCCTTAAAGCATCAGACTTTCTATTCTCATCCAATGCAATTCCAACCTCAATAAGGCATTGCTTTCGTAGATTGGGATGTATTCTTCCAGCTTCCTTCACAAGACAATCTTCATATTCATGGTGGAAGAACCGAATTCTCTCTATGGAGGACATTTTCTGACTGTAGTCATTGTCGTTGTTGTGATCCCAAGCAAGAAGCTTGGCTTCCTCAGTTGTAAGACCAGCATATATCTTACAATCTGCATACCTAAAGAAAAATGTAGTAGGGTGCTCCTTCACTAACTGTCTACGAGCCTCTGTAGAGTGTGAACCTCCAATCACATAATAAGTGTAATCCTCAAACAAACCCTCATTGAACTCCTCCACACAGCTGCACTCATTCGGATCCACCATGACAAGGAATGGCACAACAGTAGCATGAGGATTTATTTTCATTTTCTTCTTAAGATTCTGGACGTGCAAATTATGTGGCTCCCTGATCTCAAGGGGCCTCCTCCCTGTGACTGGATCTACCGGTGGCCTGTGGATGATATTGATTGGCAAGTGGAACAACTGCCCCTTCTTCACAACTTTTCTTCTAGCTATGTCCTCCCTCATCTTATTCTGCTCAGTACCAAGAACACCAGATGCAAGCTCTCCACCAGGTGCAACAATTATGTCCCCAGAGCTAGAGCTTGAGTCAAAAAACTCCTCTTCTGAAATTATCTTCTTTTTCTTTTGGAGCTTTTTCTGCACGCTCTGCTTACCCCTTGCCTTTACAGGGGTCGTCTTCTTCTGTTGTGTTGGCATGATATTGCCCTGGATCCATGGCATCAGGTCCTTGATGAAATTCACTGAGTCTCTGCATATCTGAGCTAGCCCTTCTGGAACACAGCACTCTGGGCACAAGAAATCCATCTTGCATATGACATTTCTTAATCCTTTCGATGTCTCCACCAAGAAAAGCAGGTTGTCAGAATCTTCATCTTCATAATCCAGTTTGTAAACAAGGCCATACTGAAAACCTTGTGTTGTCGTGATCTTTCCTCTGCCATAAGCCCCTGCGAACACAAGGAGGACTGCATTCTTCTCTTCAACGTACTGAAGGCACCACTCTAGATTTGTCATGTCCCGAAGTGGACGATCTGTCCTCATGACCTCCGTCTCCCTAGACCTTTCCTTCATATTTGGATCCTCCTCAGGAATTTTTATGCTACTCTGTCCACCTGAGGATATTCCTAGTGGGTTGCTGGCCTTCTCAGAGGATAATGGTGCAATAATTTTCTTTGGTTTTGCTTGGTGACCAATGCCTTTGTCACGTTGCTGGTCACCAGAGCCCATGGTGACTCTGAGCTTCTTGAAGGGCCTTTCATCCTTGGACTCCGCATCCCTGAAGGCACTTGGAAATATCATATCAAACGTAAATGTGGTTTTCAAAGGCCCAAGTCCATGCCAGGCATCGATTTTGAGCTTCAGGTCGATGCCAGGCATCGATGTTTAAGTGCATGTCGATGCCAGGCATCGACTTTGTGTGCAAGTCGATGCCCGACATCGACTTGAGGGTGAAAGTAGATGCCAGGCATCGACTTGGGGGTGCAAGAGTCGATGCTTGGCATCGACTTTTGGGCCCAAGTTGATGCTTGGCATCGACTTTTGGGCCAAGTCGATGCCTGGCATCGACTTTTACCCTCAAGTCGATGCCTGGCATCGACTTGCACACAAAGTCGATGCCTGGCATCGACTTGGGCCCAAAAGTCGATGCCAAGCATCGACTTGGGCCCAAAAGCCGATGCCAACCATCGACTTTGCACCCTAAAGTCGATGCTTGGCATCGACTTTTCAGTACATGTTGATGCCGGCAAGTCGATGCTTGGCATCGACTTTTGGGCCCAAGTCGATGCCTGGCATCGACTTTCAGGTGTAAGTCGATGCCAGGCATCGACTTGGGGCTGCAGGTCGATGCCAGGCATCGACTTGCACCGAAAACTCGATACCAGGCATCGACTTGCAGCCCCAAGTCGATGCCTGGCATCGACTTGGGGCTGCAAGTCGATGCCAGGCATCGACTTGAACCGACAAGTCGATGCCTGGCATCGACTTGCAATCCTAAGTCGATGCCTGGCATCGACTTACACCTTAAAGTCGATGCCAGGCATCGAGCTGTACATGCTTTGGATCCATATTTCTAGAGGTAAGAAAAATAAATACCTAGAAATCAGACTTTTTACACAGACATACAGAGGGAATCTTTTTAGAATCTTTATTTATGGTATGATTTTGTCTACCTCTTGGTACTTTTGCCAACATTCTTCTTCTCCATCAGACTTGGCTTGCTGGTATGCTGAGCTCTGTGCTCCATGGCTGTCTGTGCTCTGCTGCCCTCTCTTGCTCGTGGATTTTGAAAATGCGAATGATCTCCTCCTCTGGTATTTATAGGCAATTGGGTAACTTGAACCAGAGACTAACTGGATCTAGCTGAATGAGTCCAGTTGCTAACTAAATCTGTCAACTTATCTAACCAGGGAATAGCACCCACACAAATAGGCTGTTTCAGAGCCACTTTAATGAAATATTCATAGACCCTTGCAACTATTTATATACATTTGCATAGAAATTACATTTCAATGGCAAGAGTATGGTATGTCCATGAGGATGTCTAAACTCATGTAGAGATTTTTTTCTTAGAATCTCTTTCTTGGGAGAAAATCAAGTCAAAGTTGTGTTAAATGTGGGAGACTAATGACATCTTTATAGTATTACCCTCCTCACTTTAGTTCATATTCACATTTATCTTGTAACTCACTGTTGAAATGGAAAATCAATGTATGAATAAACATTCAAGTACAAAACCTTGCAACTATTTATATACATTTGCATGGAAATTAAACTTCAATGGCAACAGTATGGTATGTACATGAGGATTTCTAATCTCATGTAGAAGTTTTTTCTTAGAGTCTGTTGCTTGGGAGAAAATCAAGTCTAAGTTGTGAGATTAATGACATCTTTATAGTGTTATCCTCCACACTTTAGTTCATATTCACATTTATCTTGTAACACATTGTTGAAATGGAAAATCAATGTATGAATAAACATTCTGTGTACCTCTTTTACACATAATTCTTTTTTAATATACTTTCATCTACCTCTTTGATATCTAGCCAAGACCACAATAAAACCTAATCCTTGAAATCTTAACCAAATGTAAAATTTCTTCTTGTATAGTGTTCAATGGCATAGCATATTCCAGTTGGAACTCAACTTGGATATATTCCAGTTGTAAAATTTCTTCTTGTAAAATTTCTCCAAACAATTTTATTATATATTCCTGTTGGAACTCAACTTGGATATATTTTGATTCATTCACAATGCTTAGACTCAATGACTCATATGTAGTTAGAAATCAACTGTGTTTCTCATTTGAATCAAAAGTGAATCAAATCTTTGGTTCCCTTATTAGTGTATATTTGAGTAATTAAGTGATTTGATGTAATTTGATGTTTAATGTTATTTAATGTACTTTAATAAGCTTTTGATTTCATATCTTCTTGATGTGACATTTGATGTGACATCTTCACTTGATCTCGGATTTCTACTTATTTAAAAAGGTCATTCATCTTCAGTCTTCTGTGAATTCAGTGAAGATGAGCTCAATCTTTTCAGTGGATGCTTGGGCATCAGCTTCCTCTGCTCATATTGATTCATTGTTCTCAGTTGAACCTTTCCAGAGAAGTGATGATCCCTATGATTTAGAACGTGCTGATGATTCCATGTTTTCTGTTGAGTCATTTAAGTTATCCAATTCACAGTGCAATGCTGCTCAACCAAATGCACCTCTTGATCTCCCATCTGATCCAACCATTGATCTCCCTTCTGACTCAAGTGCATGTGGAGCAACGAAAAAGCAAAGCAAGCTCAATCTACGATTTAAAAGAAGGTCTCGTGAAGTAAGTCGAAAAAGATTTAAATTTCTTACTTCAGATAGACAGATTGCATTGGATATTGTGAAGCATTGTTGTGGTTTGAAATGTTTGTATAATTTAGGAATGAAGAAACTAAAGCACCTAAGAGAAAAATTCCTCCATTTAGATAGTGAAAGGCAAGATATATACCTTGTTTCTTGCATGCAAATGATTGAGGATAACATGTCAGTAACGCGTGTTGGTTTTGAATATTTCTTTACTCAAGGGATGCCATGCTGTAGGGCTACATTTAAAATTGCAATGGGTGTAGGAAATTTTAGAATACATAGGGTTCAACAAGGGTTTTTGAATGGGGATCTCATTTTGGATACGTTCCATGTTGGGACCAAAGGATCTGTTGGACGTCATGCAATGAATTGGATGATGAACTATTTTAGCTTGCATTGTGAAGTTATGCCTACAGCTGGAAGGTTGCACTTGTCAGATAACTTTACTCGTCGAGAGGTATTTCAAATATATAGAGAAGACATGGAAAATAGAAATGAGAAGTATGTGTTGTATCGTCACTTTACCCGATTATGGAAGGAAGAGTTTAACAATGTTTCTATTCCTCGTAAAGTTAGAATGGGTGAATGTTCAGTTTGCGCCACTTTGAAAAACATGGCAAAAGGGGCTACAACACCACAGGAAAAGCATAATTTTAAAAACCTTCTTAACAACCATCGTGACAGTCAAGCATTAGAGAGAAAGAAAGCAATTCATCATCGAAGTAAGGCACTCAGAAATCCGGAGCGTTATATGTGTTTGTTGATCGATGGTATGGATAAAAAAAAAACTTGTTTGCCACATTTTTATCGCATCCCTAAGGACATTGGAGATGAAGTCCTTGTGCAAATGCATTTGGTTGGTGCTTTGGTATACAATGGAACTGTAATGTCCAAGGTTTTCTTCACATATCCGAATGTGCATAATGATCCAAACCTTACAGTTACTGTCATTCATCGTGTTTTGCAATCATGGAAGGGTCTTTTGCCACCAACTCTATATTTGCAACTAGATAATACTGCAAGAGAGAATAAAAATTCTACAGTCTTTGGATATTTAAGCATGCTTGTTGAAAAACAGGTATTTCAGAAGGTTAAGGTAAATTTTCTTCTGGTTGGCCACACTCATGATCACATTGATCAAATGTTCAGTACTTTCTCTAAGAAGTTGGCACGTAACAATGCTTTTACTCTTCCGATTTTATCTGAGCTGATTTCAGAAGCATATACTCCAAAACCAGAAGTTCAACACCTCACACAGATTTATGACTTTAAGCACTTTTGCTCAATGGGCCTTGATAACAGTGCTAAGGTTTTGGCTCCATTGCACAATATTAGTTTCAACCATGTATTCATGATGAGGAGGGTTGATGAAATAACCCTTTTATTTGCAAAGCAGTATTCATCTTCTCTTGGGTGGGAGCCTAAAGAGGGATGCAGATTCTTATTGCAGGTGCCTAATTTGTCTACTGTAACAGTGTATGGTGCAGAACAATCACCATATGAAGATAAAAACAATACAGAAAGATGTGGAAGTGTGGTTGATCAAAGTAAAAGCTGGATGCATGCACTCATTGAAAAGAAGAGACATATTGAGCGTGCAAAAAAATATGCTGGAGATTAAGATGTATCTTGGTGGGAGGACTTTTTCAATCATCAAGAAGAGATTATACAGTATACAATTGCAGGTCACTGGCCAGTTGATGTTCCATTCACATGGGATTTTTGTACACAAAGATCCGTGAATGTGGCCCAAGCATGTAATGCAGATGCACTTCAAAGTTTTATACATCCACCAGAAAGAAATATTTATGTAGGCCCAAGGATGACAAAACAGGCAGAAGCAAGATGGCAAGGAAATTTAATAGAGATAAATGTTGGAACGCTTATTGCAGTACTTGCTGATGGTGATGAGGCTACCAGACCATTTTGGATTGCAAAGGTTTTAGAGATAACTAAAGATATTGATCAGAGAAGAATAGAGGCTTTGATGGTGCATTGGTATTACACTAAAAGTAGTAATGCATTCACAGGTAAATATAACTTAGAAATGGTGTGTGATACTAAACGAACAGGTTCAAAAAGGAAAAAGAATATTCGAAGCACATCCACTCTTAAAATGGATGATGTAGATATTCTTGTTTATGATTTTTCCTTGACAAAAACTGGTCACTTGAGGAAAGCAACCATCAACATGATAAAACAAAAGCTTCCAGATGTATGTGGTACAGGAAATCATAGGAAAACAAGAAGAGTTGTGCATGATCCTGTAGAATTTGGTATGTACGTGGATGAAGATAGAGCTCTTGTGGATATAGAAGAAGAAGAAGAGAGCTCTCAACAGTATGAGACTGAATCAAGTGCATCAGATGATGAGGGTGTAGACATAGATCGACAAAGTTGTGAGTTGCATTGAAGCTCTCAGACATTTTTAGTGCTTATGTAAATGCCTCAAAGTAGTTTGGTTAATGAAACCATGTTTTGTAGCAATTTTGAATAACAATCAGATATCCACCCATTAAAGATATGTCTAAAATGTTATTTTTGTGTAAAAGCTATTGATTTCTACATTCTTATATATATTTTAGACATGTCAATTTCTTATCATATAGATTTTGGACATGTCAATGTCTTATCATATACATTTTGGGACACGTCAATGCCTAATATAGTGAAATTTTGACTACATTTTGAGCTCATTTTTTTTTGAGAAAATGACAAAAAATGTCAAAAATTACTTGTTTTCACCTCATTTTTGTAATATATGTATACTGGTGTAAAGGAATTCCAAAAATGAGGTGAAAACATGTAATTTTTGACGAGAGTGTTCTCTTTTTACGACATAGTTCTCGTTTGTTACGACTCGCTGTTGGTCACTCATGCAGATGGCGAGGTGCATGGTCAAGAGTCAGGCTTTACCACATAGTTTCTGGCTTGAGGTTGTCATGTGTGCAGCATATGTACTGAACAGGTGTTCCAATAAAGCCCTGTAGTCTATCACTCCATATGAGGCTTGGCATGACCGCAAGCCATCTATTGCTCATCTGCGTGTTTTTGGTTGTTTGGCGTATGCATTAGTGCCTGAACAACATCGCAGAAAATTGGATGATAAGGCAATAAAATGTATTTTTGTTGGGTACAATTCTGAAAGTAATGGCTATCGTCTGTATCATCCACAGACTAAACGCATTCTGGTTAGCCCTGATGTTGTTTTTATGGAAGATGCTATTCAGCCATTGCTTTCATGTACCAAGGAGACATCTGTTAGCTCCAAAGACATGTATGATACTTTGATGCCTCTTTTTACAAGAGGTCAGTCTAGTGCCGGTCCTAATGAGTCAACTTCTCAGCCTTTACAGGTTTCATGTGATGATGCAGATAGTTCTATTTCTGATACAGATGTACATGATGCACTTATTGATGAGAGAGCTGATATTGAGCACGCAAGAACTATGCCAAAATGGCTGGTGCAGACTTTGCATGACAACAAATTAGATCCACCTCTGTCATATCGTACTCGTTCAGGCTCTCATAGTGCCTCTTTTGCATCAGATTGCTATGCTATGGCTGCATCTAGTCTCTGTGATGAGAATGAGCCTGTTTCGTTTCATGAAGCACAAAATTCAAAAAATTGGATGGCTGCTATGCAATCTGAATATGATGCTATAATGAAGAATGGTACTTGGTCTTTATGTTACTTGCCTCCTGGCAAGAAGGCCATTGGCACTAAGTGGGTATACAAGCTGAAGCGTAAACCTGATGGTACAGTGGATAGGTATAAGGCTAGGCTTGTTGCAAAGGGTTATGCGTAGGAAAGAGGCATTGATTTTGATGAGACCTTTGCACCTACATGTCGTATGACTACTGTTCGGAGCATGTGTGCACTTGCAGCCCATCATGGTTGGAATGTACATGAGTTGGACATTAAAACAACATTTCTGAATGGTGACTTGCATGAAGAAGTGTATGTTTTTCAGCTTCGTGGCTTTGTGCAAAAAGGGCATAAAAACCAGGTGTGCAAGTTAAAGAAGGCATTATATGGTTTAAAGCAATCACCACGTGCTTGGTATCAGAAGATACATGCCTATCTGGTTGCACATGGTTTTGAGAACAGTCCAACTGAAAGCACCTTATATGTTAAGCGTGTTAATGATGTGCTTCTGATCATTGTTGTCTATGTTGACGACATGCTCCTCACTGGTCCTATTGAGAAGCATATTGCTGATTTCAAGGCTGATTTGCATTCCTCATTTGAGATGTCTGATTTGGGGCATTTGCATCACTATTTGGGCATTCAGTCTATGCAAGTTGATGGTGGAATGGCTTTGTGTCAAACGAAATATATTGACACATTATTGCAGTTTGGCCTTGAAGACTGTAAGCCTATTGCCACTCCTATGGAGACAGGTTTATGATTGAGTCTTCATGATGCTGGAGATGCATTTGATGCTGTTCTCTATCAGCAAGCTGTTGGATGCTTGATTTACTTATGCATTACTCGGCCAGATATTCAGTTTGCTGTCTCACAGATGAGCAGATTTATGCATTGCCCAGGAGTCAAGCATTGGCAGGCGGTTAAGCGCATCTTTCGCTACTTGAGTGGTACTCGTCTACTTGGGTTGTTTTATCCCAAGGGGGGATCACTACCGCCAGATTTGCATGCTTTTTCTGACTCTGATTGGGCTGGTTGCTATGACACTCGTGTGTCCACCAGTGGTTTTTGCTTCATGCTTGGTAGCTCATGTATATCTTGGTTGAGCAAGAAGCAGCCTACTGTGGCCACTTCCAGTTGTGAGGCTGAGTATAGGGCAGCTTTCACAGCGTCTATTGAGTGTGTGTGGCTCAGACGCCTTATGGCTGATTTTGGTGTTGGCCAGTCTTCTGCCACCACCATCTTCACTGACAGTCAGAGCGCATTGGCAGTTGCGAGGAACCTTGTGTTCCATGCTCGCACTAAGCACATTGAGGTGCATTATCATTATGTTAGGGAGAGGTTCTCTGCTAGGGAGATCAGCTTGGCATATGTGGCCACGCAGGAGAACATAGCAGACCTTTTCATGAAGGCTCTGCCTAGGGAGAAGTTTGAAGTTTTTCGCAAAGCTTTGGGCTTACTTCCTTTTGTGGAGTGATTTCCACATAGCTTGGCACTTCCTTATACATGGGTGCCAGCTCCTTGTTCACCGCATCACTCCCAGGGGGGATTTGTTGATATATTTAGGTAGTGATGTGTGTGAACACACTAGGACCGTTGGGGCACTTTTTTCCCTCTTTAGGAGGTTTTTTTCCCCCAGCTTGTATATACGCCTATTGCCCTAATGGGCTACTTATCTTTGTACATTCTCTAGTAATACATTCAGTATTGTGTGTTTGTGCTCCAAGCTTCTTCTTCTTCCTTGTGTTGTTCGCGTGCTTCCGCAGACATCTATCTCCAACAATATAGAGTGATCAATTGCCATGCTTTGGTGGGACACTTGTTAAGTAGATATGTTGCACACATAACAACCTCAAGCCAAAAGTTGTGGTAAAGTTTGAATTTTGATCATATACCTCACCATTTCCATGAGAAACATATTCTTTCTTTCAACAAATCCATTTTTTTGAGGTGTATATAGCATAATACACCAATGTTTTATCACATGCTCAATTGAAAATGCATTAAACTCAAAAGACGTGTATTCCTTCCTTCAACCATAATGGAGAGTGACCATTTTACATGCTAAAAAATCTTTAGCCATAACCAAGAATTATTTAAAGCACATAAACACTTTGGAATTTTCTTTCAATGGATAAACCCATGCATGTTGGAAAATTCATCAATGAAAGTTACAAAGCATAGGTAGTTTCCAAATGAAGGTGTCTGTATAGGACCATAGACCATTATGAACAAGCTTCAATTTATGATCAGCTCTAACTAAAACATCTTTTGGGAAGAAGGAAATTGTGTGGAAACATGCATAATGGACACGTTCTGCCTAGACTGAGCTTCATGCAAAAGAATAGAGACTAATGGCATTTTAATTGCCTTTCATTATCAGCCAAAGATTAGAAGCAAAACTATGGTTTATCTATCTCGTATCCTAAAATAGTTAAATAAATAAATTTTAGTTTTTTTTCATTTCAATTTTCCTTTGTTTATCAGTGTTTGGCTCTTGCTAGATTCAACTTTCATGGAAGTTTGGTCAAGAGACAATTTCTTTTTGTTTTCATCATATCTACAAGACCCTTAAGAACAAAAATCAATGAAAATCAAGTGCTTCTTCAAATCTTTGATTTCAGTAACAAAAATCAAGTGCTTCTTCAAATCTTCTATCTTTGTCAAAAACTATCCATTGAATTTCCTTATACTCTTCAACTATTTCTGGAGGTACATGAGCCTCATTTCTTGCCTGGTACAATGTTGTAAAAGTATCCCATTCATCTTTTGTTGTCTTGTAGGAGGGAATATGAGGGATAATGGCACGTTTAATAGACAAAGATATCAATGCATGTGCATGTGCATGTGCATCTTTTCCATCCCAATGAAGTTTCTGTATATTAGGTGCAACAAGAGCCCTAGCATAACCAAGAAATTGAAGATCGTCATCTTCAACACCATCTAGATCACCTTCAATAACCATATTTGCAGGTGTAGCAAGACGTTTTTCAACACCCTGCACAGTATTCCATATACCTTTTTCTACCAATGCATGCCCACAATGGGAAATTAGTACCATCTAACTTATCCTCAATAACTAACATTGTATGGAATACATCATCTCTTTCAGACATAACTAATGACTAAATATCTTGATGCAGAAAATTGATTGTATCTCAAAAAGTTGAACAAAAACACCTTGTTGAGCTTCATTGAACCTGTAGCAGAGTTTGAGTCACTTATACTAGGGAACCAAAACATGTATATATTTTTCATAGAAAAGGATGAAATTGTCAGTATAATCAATGTTATACTACCTTCGGAGGCCAAAATGAGCTCAAATCACTATTCTGATGCCACATAATGAAGTTATCTTGAACTCCTAATTCCTCTGAGTATGTCATCAATTTTTAATGTGATTTTGATACCTTGATCGAAGAGAGGTGTCAACAATGTCCTAGATGAAGCGGTGAACTCCTTTAATATCAATTGTTGGAGTTCAAGGTCTACAAAAGCACACAAATAGTACAAGGAGGAAGAAGCAGCTTGGAACACAACACAATACTCAATGTATAACCAAGTGAATGTACAAAGATAAGTGACACATTAGGGTTATAGGAATATATAAAAACAAGGGGAAAAAAACCTCATAAAGAGGAAAAAAGTGTCTAGATGGTCCTAAGTGTGTTCGCATACATCACTTCCAAAATATATCAACATCTTCCTCTCAACAAATCCATTTTTTTGAGGTGTGTATAGCATTTTACATTGAAGATTTATCCCATGCTCAGTTAGAAATGCATTAAGCTCACATGACATATAGTCCTACCCTCAATCAAAACGAAGACTGCCCCTTTTACATGCTGACATTTTTCAACCATATGAGGAACTGTCCAAAGCACATAAATACTTTAAAACTTTTCTTTCAATTGATAAACCCATGCATGCCTAGAATATTCATCAATGGAATTCATGAATATAGATCATTCCCAAATGGTGTTTGCATAGGACCACAAACATCACTGTGAACAACTTGCAAGTTATGTGCAACTCTTATTGAACCATCTTTCGAGAAGGAAGAACATTGTATTTTACACAACATACAAACCCCATACAAATTCTTAGAAGCTCCTCAAGTTTAGGAAAAGAAGACAACATTTCAAATTCTTACAAGTAAATCAAACTAGCAAAACTCAGATGTCCAAAGTGTGCATGCTAAAGTTTTGCCTTTGAAATACAGTGAGGATCATGATTTGCGCATGCTTAATCATTCTCAAATTTTTCATAATCTATGAGTTTATATAGCCCATGATATGAAATGCCAAAGCACTGATGTTATGAGCATTTCGGAGATCATGAATAGTGACCTTTTTCATCAACAAATTTATCAAGCAAGTCAATTTTGGCTAGTATTGAGATTGATAATGGATTTTTCTTAATCCTTGGCACATATAAAGCATCTAAAAGTGTGAGATTAATACCATCAGTAGTAGTTAGAATAATATTATCAACTCCCATGATAGCATAAGAGGAGTTATTTGCACATATGATAGTATTCCCTATAGGGGAAGACTAGAGTGAAGAGAAGAAACTATGTTACAAGTTAATATATGTGGTTGACCCACTATGAAAATACCAAAAATTGGGCCCTACTATAGACATGCAATACTCATTAGAAGATGTTTCATAGTTACAAGTAGTAGCAAATGCCCATTCTTCATTATGCACAAGGTTAGAAAACTTCATTTTAGGTGTAGATGTCTTTGTAGCAACCACTCCAACCTATTTCTTCTTTGGATATTTTGCTGCCAGTCTAGGAGACATCTTAATGACATGACCATTTTCCTTACAATACAAACAATTCTTTTTTTTGCTTTTCTATATTCTTTTCATCTTTGTCTTCATTCTTTGTTTGTGCAGCATTAGCAAATGTTTTCTTACTAGTAGATGAGCTCCATTTACCTTTTCCCTTCTAGCTAACTAAGAAAGCTTGATATACAATACACATAATTGACTTGTTTTGAATAGATTGATTTTTTTGCATCAAAACAAAGACTAACGCCATAGAGGTTAAGATATTTGGATTATGTTTCATCATCAATAGAATATTAGATGCAAAACCCTCATTATAATTTGGAAGACCATTAAGATTAATTTTCACAAGTCAACTATCTATCAAGATTTCATGAATAGAAATCAACTACTCTTTCAAATCCTTGATCTTTGTTAGAAAAGTGTCCATTGAATCTTCCTTCATTCATACTATCAATCTCGAATAATTTTCAAAGATAACCAACACTATTCTCATTTGTTGCCTAGTACAGTGTGATAAGAGTATCCCAAGCATCTTTTGTTGTTTTGCATGAGTGAATAGAGTATCCCAAGCATCTTTTGTTGTTTTGCATGACTGAATGTGAGGGATAATGCTACATTTGATAGACTAAGCTACCAATGCATGTTCCTATGCATCTCTTCCATCCCAAAAAAATGTTGTGTAGTAGGTGCAATAGAATCCAAAACAAGAACAACAAACTTAAGATTATCATCTTTAACACCACCTAAATCATCTGCTATCACTATATTTGTAATTGTAGGAGGACTTATTTCAACACCTTTATTCCACAAGCCTTCTCTGACCAATGCATGACACATCATGTGTGCCCATGATGGGTTTTTAGAGTCATCCTTTGTTTAGATCCATATATATATATATATATATATATATATATATATATATATATATATATATATATATATATATATATATATATATATATATATATATATATATATATATATATATATATATATATATATATATTACAAAGTATGCCCTCATGGGAAGTCTTGTTGTGCTTAATGTCGATGTGAATATGACCTGAACCACTTCGGTTTTAGTTCTTCCAATGATTGGCGAATCCAAGCAATATGAATCGAGAATGGTTTCGAGTTGCTGCATGTAACAACAACAAAATGGGGCATTGTAGTCTTGCGCTTTGTTTATTGCGTGATTGGGGAATAATCCATTATCGTTGTGCTGTTATACCTCTTCGTTCCTTTTGATAGTGGAGTCTGGACTAGCTTCCACAGAATTCATGCGTTTGAATTGTTCCTATCGATCATTCCATTGCGATAAAAGAAATCAACGATGTCACTTAACACATTAGTCTTCCGTGTTGTATTTTTGTATAGATTCCATCTTTATCCTAAATCTCTTGAACTCATCAGGGAGAGTTCTAAAAAATGACAAAAAAAGAACGTTTTCTATCCTCAAGAGCAAATTGAGGGTCAGCGTGGACCTTTGGGCTTGGGGAAATTAATTACATATTTCTAAAAATCAAGGGTCGGAGTGAATAAGACTGAGTAACACATGGTCGTTTGAAGATAAGTGCCATTCATACTTGATTTTTTTTTTCTTCAATTTGGATGTGGCAACATATGCGCATTGAACTATGTGTAAGCACTTCATGTTGTAGGTATAAGCATAGAGTGTGAGGAAGTGAGAGAGTAAGTGAGGATATGTGAGAGTATATGTATGTGTAAGTGTGTGCGTGATAGCAAGTGAGAGGAAGAGAACCTGGGTGAGTGAGAGTGCAAGTACGGGTGTGTGCATGAGCACAGGGAGTTAAGCATAAAGGCAGAGTAAGGGAAGGAAAAAAAAAAGGGGGTGAGCAGGGAGAGACTGAGATCATGAGAATCAGCCATCATCGTTGGGGTCTTGGTTTGCATCTGAACTCGGATCTTTTCTCTTCCCAACGATTACATCCGAATACCATTTGGTGACTTAGAGCACGAGAAGTGGGATAATCTCAAGTGATTTGTGCACTCCATAAGCGTATGCAGGCACCTTTTTCTTGGGCATAGGAGTGTAACATTCTCGTTGTAGCTCACAACCAAGGCTTTGAGTTGTATTGTATTTTTCCAAGGATCCAACCCCCATTTTGCCCAACCATTTTGATTGTTGGAGTTTGAGATTTGCACAAGCAGGTGAAGAGCACAACGACGAAGAAGAATCTTGGAGCACAACACAACACAGAGTGAATTACCAATTGAATGTACAAAGATAAAGTGACTTGTTAGGTTTGTAGGCATATATACATGTCAGGGAAAAGACCTCCTAATGAGGGAAAAAATTGCCTCACCAATCCTAACTGTGTTCACACACATCACTACCACAATATATCAACAAATCTCCCCTAGGAGCGATGCGATGAACAAGGAGTTGGCACTCATGTATAAGAAAGTGGAAAGCCATGTGGAAAGAGATCAATCCACAAAAGAAAGTAAGTCCAAAGCTTTGTGGAAAGCTTCAAACTTCTCCCTAGGTGAAGCATTTGTGAAAAGGTATGTAATGTTATCCTATGTGAGCACATATGCCAAACTGATCTCTCTAGCAGAGAACCTCTCCCTATCATAATGATTATGCACCTCTATGTTCTTTGTGTGTGCATGGAACACAAAGTTCCTCACAAATGCCAATGCGCTTTGACTATCAGTGAAGATTGTGGATTGCCTTCCAATTTTTGACACCTAGGCAATGCATAAACCTGCTCATCTATGATACAAAAAAAATTGAATATCAAGTTGATTTATGCATGAGTAAATCAAGCATCCAATAGTTTGTTGATAGATAACAACATCAAATGCATCTCTAGCATCATGAAGACTCAACCCTAAACATGTTTTCGTAGGAGTGGCAATAGGTTTTCAATCTTCAAGGTCAAAACATTGCAATAATGTTTCAATATATTTTGTTTAACACAAAGCTATTTCCCCCATCAATTTCCATAAATAGAATGCCAAATAATGAAGTAAATTCCCCAAATCTGACATCTCAAAAGAGGCATGCAAATTAGCCTTGCATTCAGCAATATGCTTCTCATCAATGAGCATCATGTCATCAACATAAACAAAAATGATCAAAAGTACATCATCTACATGATTAACATATAAGCTGGTCTCAATTGGACTTTTTTCAAAACCATGTGCAATCAAGTAGGCATGTATCTTTTCATACCAAGCAAGTGATGCTTGCTTCAAACCATATAATTCCTTTTTCAACCTGTTGATTTTTTTTTCATGCCCTTTCTACACAAAGCCATGGGGCTAAAATACATACACTTATTCATGTAAGTCACCATTCAGAAATATGATTTTACTGTCCAATTGATGTGCATTCCAACCATGATGAATTGGAAGTGCACAGATGCTACGAATGGTGGTCATTCGACATGTGGGTGCAAAGGTCTCATCAAAATCAATGGCCTTCGCTTGAGCATAACCTTTTGCAACAAACCTAACTTTATACATGACAATTCTTCCCTCAGGTTTATGCTTAAGCTTGTACACCCATTTAGTGCCAATGGCCTTTTTTCTTAGAGGCAAATCACATAAAGACCAAGTGCCATTCTTCATAATAGCATCATATTCTAATTGCATAGCATCCATCCAATTTTTTTAATTTTGTATTTCATCAAAAGAAATAGGCTCAATCTCACAACAAAGACTAGAGGTAGCCATTGCATAACAATGTGATGTAAAAGAAGCACTATGAGGTCTTGAATGCATATGATATGACAAAGGTTCTAATTTTCTATCTCGCAAAGTGCACACTAGCTATTTAGGCATAGTTTTTGCCTCCTCTATATCAACTCTCTCATCAACAAGTGCATCATATAAATCTGCATCAGAAATGGAATGATCTACATCATCATGTGGAACCTCTAAAGGCTAAAACGTTGCCTCATTTGGACCAGCACTTAAGTATCCACCTGTAAAAAGAGGTAGCAAAGTGTCATACACATGTTTGGAGCTAACTCATGTCTCCTTGGTACATGAAAGTAATGGTTGAATTGCATCTTCCACAAAAATAACATCACAGCTAACCAAAATGTGTTTAGTCTATGGATGATACAAACGATAGCATTTTCTTTTAAAATTTACTTAAAGAAAATACATTTCACTAATTTATCATCCAATTTCATGTGTAGTTTTTCAGGCACTAAAGCATATGCCACACAACCAAAGACATGCAGATGAGCAACAAATGTCTCGCAACCATGCCAAGCCCTATATGGAGTGATAGATTGTAGTGCTTTGGTGGGACACCTATTAAGTACATATGTTGCACACATTACAACCTCAAGCCAGAAGCTATGTGGTAAAGCCTCACTTTTGACCATACACCTCACCATCTCCATGGGATACCTATTCTTTCTTTTAACAACTCCATTTTTTTCAAGTATGCATGGAACTGCACACTGATGTTTTATCCCATGCTCAACCAAAAATACATTAAAATCAAAAGACATGTACTCCCCCCTTGATTAGAAGGAGGGTGCCTGATTTACATGCTAATAGATTTTCAACCATAATGAGAAACTATTTTGAAGAACATAAACACTTCAAACTTTGCTATCAATGGATACACCCATGCATGCCTAGAAAAATCATCAATGCAAGTCACAAACTAAAGTTAGTTCCCAAAAGAAGGTCTTTGCATAGGTCCATAGACATCACTATGAACAAGCTGCAGTATATGAGCACCTCAAACTAAACCATCTTTAGGAAAGGAAGAATGCTACATTATGCCCAAAATATATCGTTCACAAATATTTTTACAATGTGCCTCAAGTTTGGATAGAGAGGACACCATTTCAGAGTTCTATAGGCATAGCAAACTAGCATAATTCAAATGATCAAAGTGTGCATGCCAAAACTTTGCATCTGAAATAGCCTGAGAATCTTGAAGTGCACATGATGAATCATTCACAAATTTTGCATAGTCTATGAGCTTATATAGACCATGACAAAAAATGACAGAAGCAATAATAACATTTCCATTTGAGAGATCATGAGTTGTACATCTACCATCAAAAAATTTGACAACCAAGCCAATCTTTGCTAATGTTGAAACTCACAATGGATTTTTATTGATACATACAAATCATCTAACAATGTGAAGTAACTACCATTATTAGTAGTGAGAATGATCTTACCAACTCAAATTATAGGATAAGAGGAGTTGTTAGCACATTTGGTAGTATTTTGTGTAGGGGCAAGATCAAATGAGCTGAAGAAACTACACTCTGAGGCAATATATTTGGTTGCCCCACTATCAAAGTATCAAACATTTAAGTCTATTGCAGACATACACTGCTCATGTGAAGATGGGTCATAGTTGCATATAGTAGTAAATGCCCATTCTTCATTTTGAATAAGATTAGCAAACTATATTTTAGGTGTAGAGGCCTCTACAACAACCATTCTAGCCTCTTTCTTATTTTCCTCTTTTGCAGCTAGTTTTGGATAACTATTTATGACATTATCATTTTCATTATAGTATTTGCAAAACTATTTCTACTTTTATGTTTTCTTCTCATCTTTGTCTTCCTTCTTCAATTGTGCAGCATTAGCAGAGCATTTGGATTTCCTTTCCTCATCAATCAAAGAGTAGAAGTAAATCTTTGATTTGAATCTAGAAGACCATTAAGAACAGTCTTCACAAGTGAGGTATCTATCATGATTTCATCAGCAAAAATCAAATTCTCCTTCAAATATTTGATCTTTGTCAAAAAACTATCCATGGAATCTCCTTCGTTCATGTGCTCACTCTCCAACTTTTTTTGGAGGTAAGTGATAGGAGCTCATTTCTTGCCTCGTATAAGGTTGTAAATGTATCCCAAGCATCCTTTGTTGACTTGCAAGAGTGAATGTGAGCGATAATGGCACATTTCATAGACAAATATATTGATGCATGTGCCTTGGCATCATTGAGATGAGGTATCACTTCATTAGAGACTGCTTAGCCACTACACTCATTTTTCTTGAGAAGGTTCATACTCGAGATAATGTTGCAGATGCTTTGACTAAATCTCTACCACAGGGTAGCTTTCGACACTGTTGTCACTTGATGGTGGTTACTTGATTCATGATCTTACACAGAAACTTGTATATTGTGTAATGTGCCCATCAGGTGGGAGGTATAGTTTGTATGCTTACGCTTAGGTATTCCCTATCATTCTTTATTTTTCTCCCATAGTTACTTTGGCCATATTGGCCTTTAGTGGGAGATTGTTACTGTTAGTGTCCATGTGAAAGGCCAAATGGCCACCGGACACTTTTGTATATGTTCTTTAATAAAACATATAGTGGCTTGGTTAGACATGGACTATAAGTTCGAGCACATTTGTATGACCTAAGAAATCTGTGTTTTTGGTTTGTGTATTGCGTGTTTTCTATGTAGTTTGCACCCCCTATGTGGAGTACTATGTGTGGCCTTGGAGTTTGGGTTTCTACAGCAAGGTCAACGGATGTAGCTAGTGAGACATTGCTTGAACCCTGGTAAAGACCACCCTACCTATACTTGATAATGTGTAGGAGCATCATAACTTGTCGAAGGAAGAATTCCATGCTTTTTGTGAATGCATTGGAAGAGGAATGGAATAATCAAAATTTAATATAATTATTTTACAATTGAGAACATTTAATAAAACCTCCCGTTGATGGTTATCCTATGAGACCTACCTACCTATCAACCTAGACCTGCTCTTTGGAAACAATGATCACCACTTACCAATGTAATCTCAATGAAGTATGTATCAAATAAAGGAAATTGGGTAAGGAATTTACTGAATGTGGATGTAGATGATGATCTAGATTATAAGGCATATGAACAAGAATCAACTACAATTTGTAAATCACCCTAGGAAGAAGAAGGTTGGTGATGGAAGAAACCACTCTAATTTATATTGATAAAAAAGGCTTGTCACAAGGAATCCAACTTGGGGACCCATGATATAGATGCTAAGGAGACCACTAGATCGGAGACCACCCCCTTGCAAGATCCACACCACCAAAACCAAATGTATATTTTTGTAAATATTGTAGTAGATAGGATAGAAAAAGGTAGGTTGAAGATAAAAGGAGAGGTCTACATTTTATAGATAACTTTAGAATTTACTTGGTACATACATAATCCTTTAATGGGTGAGGATTTCAATCCTTTTATATGGACCTAAATTTGAGCCACCTTAGATGTAGTAGTGAAAGAAAAACCTAGACACAATGTTGTGATTCAAAAGGTTATAATTAGCCTCCTTTATATATGATTCAAACCACAAGAGAAAAAGATGACTTGGAAGAGGAAGTTTTGAATGATTCAACACAAAACCAAGAAAGATACATTTAGTGGAAAAAATAGACCAAATATCTGACAAAGGTTAGGAAATCAAGGAGATGGGATTAAAAATATAAAACTATATAGAAATAAAAAATTTGAAAAGGAAAAAGTATTACAAGACTTAATAGAAAAATCCATGGAACCCAAGGATTTAGGAATAATATTTATGAAAAATGTCAAACCATATTTGGAGGAAAATAAGGCTGGTGATTTCATAAGATATACAATATCAAGAAATAACTTGCTTTTTCCATAGATCATGTGGACAAACTAGAAGAGAATAAGAAAGGGTCCCACAATGGGGTCAAAGGAATGAATCTTGAAGCTCTTGAGCACTTTACTAAATATAAAATGGTTGCAAAAGTTGTTGCTAAAATTATGCCCAAAAAAAAAGGAAAGATATGGAGATTCATATATTAACAAGAAAATTATTCATCACCATTAAATCTAGAGAAGAAAATGTTGATATATGTTGGTGGTGATGTGCATGAATACACTTAGGACATTGGGGCTGTTAGTCGGCCGCCGAGTGAGACAAATGTAATGACTGCCGGATGTAACGGAGTTCCTTGAATCACGCGCAAAAAGTTGGGACGCGCATCCTGTAAAATTTATATAAAGCAATGAAAGAAGAATGGTCGCAAGAGACGTCTTTTCTGGAATTACCGGATTGTTCGCCTAATTTTCTGTCAGAGTACTGTTTACACTGTTGTGGAGTCTGAGTAATGTAAATGTTGAGTTCTGTATCGGATGCTCACATTGAAGTTCACCGTAACGAGTGATTGAATGACGGATTGTGTGTTTGAGTAGTGTTATCGTGTTGTATTGCTGCATATTCTTCAGTTATTGAAGTACCCTGAGTCAGTTTGAGTAGTTATCTGGCTATGTGAATCGAATAGGTAATCTGTTTCCCTGTCGGAGTATGTTCTATGTGTTTCCATCAGACTCATTGCATTCGGTGTAATAACGGTGACCCCGAATATGAGTACGAACTAGTATCTTCGGTAACGTGGACTTTTGAGATCACTGGCAAGTGTGGTGACGAATGAATCTGTCAGCTATAGTCTTCACTTTGGTTGATTTACGGTATAATAGCGAAGCTGTAGAATGGACTACTGCTCTGTTCCAATAGCAGAATAGTCTAAAGAAGTTCGATACGCAGGCGTAAAGAAACCCAATATTGTCTAGTTACCGCAAGTAACTAAGCTAAGACGTGCATTAGTGTTTTGATGTTGTGATTAAGAATTGGGAAAAGAGTACAGGGCCTCTGTCTAACAAACCCCTACCACTCCCAAGAACCCACTTGGTCTGATAACGCCTTTCAGTAATAGAGAGTTTAATACAGTTTACAGTGAATCACTATTTTACATTTAATATTTGTTCGGTAACGATTTCGGCTAGTTATTAACACAGCGTAACTGTGTAACATTTAACACTTGGCGCCGTCTGTGGGAAAGTGGCATCAAGATTGCGAGTCATCTGTCAGAATTAGATTATCGTTCGATTGGCAGTAGCAATAGAACCAGATTGTTGCAGACTGTCCCGTTAGTAATACTATGCGATTAGTACAAAAGATGATACATGCTGGTTACTCGATCCGGTGAAACGTATCCCAAGAACCATCAGTCTGGAGTACTAAAACCAACTTTGGGAGGTGGAAGTACAACTAGGACTGACCCAGTTGTCAAGAAAGTTAAGAACGTTAAAACTGATTCTGGTCATATTCCGGTGGAACCTGTTACGCCTCTGGAACATTTCGGTACTATTTCGGCACAGTCTGTCGAAGATATAGTAATTCCAGAACCTACCAAGACGCAGTGGGAATCTAGTTTAACAACCTTGGAAAAAGATTCAGATTCATCTATGATTAGAAACACTTTAGTCAAAGAAATCGGCGAAGGTGAAAAAACGCCGAATTCGGGCATAATTTCGGTTCATTCCGGTGATATTTCAATAAGAGAATCACAGTTTTTCGGTGACGATTTAGCATTTTCTACTGAATCCTCAGCCCAATCACCGTGCTTGAAAGCAAGTTCCCATACACTGGACATCAAGGAGGAAGGAAGGTTGCTCGAAACAGAGATTCGAAGCATATCAAGCAAGATAATCACACCGGAAAGTGCGCCATTCGACGATACAGATTCCGGTAGTTCAGATATTCAGGCCCGAGATACAGAAGGAAGGTATAATACACTCATGATGAACGGACAACAACAACAACAGTTATGTCCACCAAGGCCACCTCCAACGGGAGTGACATACACGAAGTTTGGTGGATTTCCAGGAGATGATCCGGATGCTCACGTACGCACCTTCGAGATAAGCTACGCAGTTCTCAATCATCCACCGGATCAGGCCTACAAAGCCATTGTCTTCCAATCTACACTTGTTAATGAAGCAGCTAGATGGCTTACAGAATATGATATTAATCATTTCGGCACCTACGAAGCAGTACGAGATGCTTTTCTGCAGCGATTCAGGCTAAAAAAGAATCCAGCCGAAATTTTTGATTATCTGCAGAATAACAGACAGAAACCAAATCAAACTGTACAGGAGTATGCTACTCTCTTCAGAACACACTTAAGGCAGCTACCACCGGCCCATGCTAACTTACCAGATGACATTATCACTCAGTGGTTCATCAATGGCTTGGTTCCACAACTTAAGCAGATCATGATCATAAGATGTGTCGGAGCCATGTCCCTCGATGCAGTCATTGCAATGACTCTGCAACTGGAACACAAAGTCGGTGGGTTTACAGAAGATTTAGAATGGTTAAAAGCAAACAAGAATGTTGCAGAAGATATGAATAGACAGGTATACTGCAACATATGCAAAAATTCAGGACATACCAGTGCCAATTGCGCACTTAATCAAACATTCTACGCTATCTGCAACATTGCCGGACACACCACCGAAAATTGCGCATACAACGCTAGAGTATAAGGAACAGCGACTGTCAATGCAATTATCCAAGAACAAGGACAACCAGCCAATCACTATGTGCCTCCACAAATGAGAAACAACCAGCAGCAAGGATATCGAAATTACTGAGGACAGAGGAATAACAATTATAATCCAAACCGCTGGCAAAACGGACCACCACCGGAAAATCCCAATTTACCACCACCACGCTGCCATTTTTGTGGTGAATTTGGACATATTAGGAGATTTTGCAAGGATGCAGCTGAGTATGATCAAAGGAAGAAGGAACGTCAAAATCCAATGGCCAACATGGTAAAAATCACACCGATGGAGATACAGGCTGCTGCAATCCAGACCCGTTCCGGTAAACAATTGCAACCAGCAGCAGAAATATTTGAACCAAGGATACATGAACAACACAGAATGTACAACAAGGCTAGTCAATGGACCACAGCAGAACCACCAGTCTTCCCAGAGCCTATTCCGGTAGCCCAGCCCTCGTTAACAAAGGAAGGAACACAACAAAGGGAGTTAGCAGTAGAAACATCATCAGCAGCAGATACATTGCTCACCGTAGACACCTCCGCATCAGTAGAGGCATCAACTTCAACATCAGTAGAGCCTGTCAATCAATCTCAACAGGCTTGGGAAATCTTATCTAAGGCATCTATCACTCTGCCTCTAGGCCAACTACTGGCATTAGTACCTGGAATTCGCCAACAGTCCAACAACAATTCAGTCCGGTACCTTCTTGTATTCCGGCGACAACAGCAGTTCAACCGGAACCTGATTCTACGGTTGATCATTCAGTTCCCTTGATTACAGTATGGTATAAGAATCATAAGATTACGCAGGTATTAATTGATGGAGGCTCTGGTGTTAACATTGCGACTGCGGCATTATGCAAAAGATTAGGATGGACCGAAATCGAACCAGCTCAATTTTTTGTCAGAATGGGAGATCAATCAAGAGTCCATCCTGTAGGACTTGTGCGAAATGCACCCATCACTTTGCAAGGTACGACCTTTAAAATGACCTTTGTTATACTAGATTTGCCGGAATCCACTTTGGATTACAACCTTCTTTTTGGCCGACCTTGGCTGAAACATGTGAAGGTAATACAGGACTGGTCTGCACAAGAGCTTACGTTTAAAGATGCCAATCGTAGATATGTGGTAAAATTAGATGCTATACAACCTTGCGAGCTACACGCTAGACCGTATTTTGCTGAACCAGTCCATATGCTAGATGGATTGTCAGATGATGAAGAAGAAGAGTTTCTGAAGAGTAACGCTGACTTAATTTCCTTAGGGACTATTGATCTACAGCCCGTTGTAGATAATTGGAATGCTTCAGTCTGTACAGTAATACCCGTCACAGAAGAGGCTAAGAAGGAAGACACTGTTTCGACACATGACAATGAATTGCAGCAACTTCTTAAACCAACAGACAACACAGAGAAACATCAACAGTTCTATGTCCCCGAAGATCAGCTGATTACTTACAATTTAGGAGATGAAGATCATCTGCTTCCTGTGAAGATAAAGCAAAACTTACCGGAAACATTTCAAGCAGATTTAATCCAGCTACTCCAAGAATTCACTGATGTCTTTGCATGGGACTACAAAGACATGAAAGGATTGGACCCCCGTATCTACCAGCACAGGGTCATGCTGAAGCCAGAAGCAAGACCGATAAAGCAAACTAGCTACCGGATGAATCCCCACTATGCATCCCAGGTAAAGGCAGAACTTGATAGGTTATTGAAAGTTGGATTCATCGTGCCAGTAGAGCATGCTGAATGGATCTCTCCGATTGTGATTGTGCCAAAGAAAAACAAGCAATTGAGAATTGGTGTAGATTACCGGAAATTAAATGCAGCAACGGTACCGGATCCCTTTCCAATTCCCTTTTTAGATACCATGCTTGATAGAGTAGCAGGTCACGAGATGTATTCATTTCTAGATGGATACAGTGGCTACAACCAAGTAAGAATGGCCGAAGAAGATATACCGAAAACTGCATTTATTACCAATTGGGGTGTCTTTGCTTGTACGGTAATGTGGTTTGGATTAAGAAACGCACCAAGCACATTTCAAAGATGTATGCAGGAGATATTTTCTCCTTATCTCACTTCATTTATGCAAGTATATTTTTCAATTTTCGGTAAGATGATAGCACATCTGTTTCATTTACGGTGCTGCTTTCAGAAATGCAGAGAATATAGACTCTGTTTGAATCCAAACAAATCGGTGTTTACGGTCTCATGTGGCAAGTTACTTGGCCACATTGTATCTGCACAAGGTATCCAAGTAGATCCAGATAAGATTTCGGCAGTATTAGAAGCTCTGGTGCCAGCTTCTCCAAAAGAAGTTATGCGCTTTATGGGCCAAGTACGGTGGCATGGAAGGCACTTACGGTGGCTTGCTCATCTGGCTATACCACTAAACAAGCTAATCAGCAAAACACCTCGACAATTTGAATGGACCCAGGAATGCAAGATAGCCTTTGATCGTTTAAAGCATTTATTAACACAAGTTCCTATCTTACAACCGCCGGACTGGGATCACCCATTTCATATATTTGTTGATGCTTCAGATATAGCAATAGGAAGTGTATTGATGCAATAAATTGATAAATGGTTCAGACCAGTGTATTATGCAAGTCGAAGATTAGCACCTTATTATGATCAGATCTTGACCTTTCTCACTGATGGTTGCCTTCCATCTCAGACTTCTAGAGCAGTACGCAGAAAAATTGCAGTCTTTAGCCGCCGATTTCGGTTAATTGCTGGAGAATTATATTATGTAGATCACACCGGAATCCTACTTCGATGTATTCCATCGCATGAAGTTAACTCAGTTATCACTTTGGCTCACTCGATTCCTTCCGGTGGCCACTTTGCTGCAGATCTAAGTCACCGGAAAATTCTGCAGAGTGGTCTCTGGTGGCCAACGATGTACACAGATATATTATAGTTTGTCAAACAATGTGATACTTGTCAAAGATCGGGTCAGCCTTTGCAACGTCATTTTTTTCCTCTGCAACCCATCTTACCAATGGAACCTTTCCATAAGTGGGGTCTAGATTTTATCGGTCCAATTACACCACCAGCAGTCTTCAATAACAACCGTTACATACTGACCTATACAGACTATGCAACCAGATGGGCTGAAGCCTGGGCTTTACGGTCTGCTACAGCCGTTACGGTAGCAAAGTGTCTGCTAACCGATGTCTTTCCACGTTTTGGCTTACCACTGGAAATTGTCTCAGATCAAGGCACTCACTTTGTAAACAATCTAATGAAGGCACTTACACATTCGTTCCAGGTCACACATAAATTTAGTTCTTCTTATTATCCTCGTGCTAATGGATTGGCCGAAAGTACAAACAAATCTTTGCTGAATATCCTTCGAAAATTGATCATGGAATCACCGGAAAGATGGGATCAACTGCTACCTACAGTGTTATGGGCATACCGGACTACCTACAAGGTAACAACAGGATTGACACCTTTCAAATTAGCTTATGGCTTAGAAGCTATAGCACCAATGGAGATAGTCATACCAAGTTTACGCGTAGCAATCACTCAGAAACTTCTACCGGAAGACTCACTGTCAATTCGGTTGGACACACTCAGAGAGTTAGATGAGCACCGATGGCTCAGTTTCTTAACTATGCACGAAGTTCAACTAAGACAGGCAAGGACGCACGATAGAAACCTGAAAACTCTAGTGTTTTCGGTAGGACAGCTTGTACTTTTTTATAATGCAAAGTCAAATAGATCCGCCGGCAAATTCAAATTACGGTGGTTCGGCCCTTACAAAATCTCAGAGCAAATCGGTCCAGCAACTTTTCGGTTGACTACGTTGACCGGAAATCCACTTCCAAAAGCAATCAACGGCTCGAAGCTGCGGCCGTATCAAAGCGCTACTAGTCTGCATTAAATCATTCGGTGGTGGACCGCATTTTTTAGCTTTTGTTTTTTACTTTTCATTCTGTTCTTTCTCTTCTTTTTTAAATAGCCGTGTTTTGTCATAAGCCGCCCTCCTTACCAATTACTCAAGTATGCATGCCAAATTAAAAGCAATATCATTCTAGCACCGCACAATGATAACCACCACTTCCTACCCCCCCACCGTAATATCTGTACTTAAGCTCTTCGGTTGCGTCAAAAATGCTATTGTGTTCTTGTGATTGCAATTGTGTGTTCTGTGTTCTGTGTATCCGTGTGCTGTGTCCTGTGTATTCGTGTTCGCGTGCGCAATGGAAGCGTTGACGAACTACATAACTTTCTGTGATGGTATCCCTACCGAGGTAGGAGAATACCTGCATATCCGAGGGTTGGCCAACTTCGCTGAGCTGCCTTGGCACTCAGTGGAAGCCCATCCCTTCTTCGCACAAATTATCCCAGCCATCGCCCAATCTCCCATCACCGAACGACAATGGCTCTTCCCCTCCCTACCATCTAGAACCGTAATAACCTTCCAGGCCTTCGCTGAAGCCTTCCGCCTCACTCCACAAGGCCGCGAGAATGGCCCAAGTATCCCTGTAGCCCGCATGACCGAACTTTTCCCCCGCCATTCATCGAACGAATACGCCATTCTCTGCCGCCCCGAACCTGAAAGAACCGCATTGCAGTTCTTAGTTGCGATCAGAAACGCACCTACGGTATCTCCCACCCATTCGATTCCGCCATCGACCTTGCCGCACGAGAACCCGTTAATTTCGCCTCATTTTTCTTTCACCGAATCCATAAGGAGTGCGTCGCCATAGTGAAACAAGTCAACAAAGGAACCACCCCTCGATCCAGACTTCCCCACATCCTTTCTTTTCTCTTCCCAACCATACTCGCCGCTCAACCACCACAACGAGGACCAGTTTTAAGGCACGAAGAGTCAGTTCAACTACTAGAAGATGAGGAAGAAGAAGATGAAGAAGAGCTCAATCAGTTGTTCTGCCGGAAACGCATCAGGATTAGCTCCTGAGAAAGTGAAGCACAAGGCTCAGCCGGAAAGGATAAAGATGATGATAAAGAAGACGAGAAGCAAGAAGAAGAGACGTTCCATGATACAGCCACCTCAATGCATAATGAATCATCCATTGAGCAACAAGAACAACAAGATCAAGCAGAGACGGAAATAATTTCGACCGAAAAAGAATCAGAGCAACAGGAAAATGAGCAGCAATCTAATCAAGATGCACTAGACAAGCTACTGAAGGCAGTGGAATCCACAGAAGCACACAATGCAGAAACGGAACAAACAAACAAGGTAACAACTACTGACTCTGCCCTCCCCAAAACCCCGCCTGCTAACCCCATCTCTCAACCGGAACCACCCCGCAGCCCCATCAAGCCCAGTCACCCCACCGGAACTTCTGAAGCCTCTACATCCTCCCTCAATTATTCACCACCTAATTCACAACAACTGCTCACCGAAACCTCGTCGCAACCTCGCCCTCCTCTGCCACCCCACCCCATTCCAATTTTTTCGGAATTAGAAGCCATGGGTCACCTTTTAATTAATCTATCCCAACAACTGCCGCAACACCTGAAGCAAGCCACAGACAGTGCACGAGAAGAATTCCAAAGGAAATTAGAAATAATGGAGGCGGATATCACCCCTCTTCAGGAAGAATTACAAGCAGCAAGAGCAGAAAATCATGCACTCCATGAGCAGGTCAAGCAACTACAGGCTACACTCCAAGCACAAGAAGAAAGCTCAAGCCAGCGAGATAAGGCATTAGCTGAAAAAGACGAATTACTCACAGCTGCCGACACCGAAATAATAAAGTTAAATCAAACAATCAAAGATACAGACGATACAAGAATAGCACTAGGAAACCTATTGGAAGAAACAAGAGTCCAGTTGCAGGACACAATACAGAAATACCAAGAGCAGCAGAGAGAAGCAAAGCAGGCAGTAGAAGAGCTACAAAGAACAAAAGAATCCTTAGACGACGTCAACAATATGTTGAAACATCAACTGAACAGAGAATCTAAATATCAAAGGACTTAGCAAATGCCCGCAGAGAACGAGATGCTTACTACCAAACCATAGAGTTCTAGAACCAACAGTTCGGAAGACTGGATAATCAGGTACGCAATCAGAAAGACCGAATCACCGAGATGCAGAAACAAGTAACGGACATGAAGACAGCAAGAGATGCGGCATTATCAAATGAATTTTATTTACAAGAGGCCTTTTTGCAAACACAGGCCGAAATTTTGCTCACCGAAGCCATTGCCCTCAGTTCTGTTAGAGTAGATGCGCAGATTTTAGAACCCGACACCCTTAAGCAATTATTAGAAACCCTTAAGAAAAAAATAGCCCGGACATTTAGATTAGCCAGGAATATGTATTTAGAAGGTATCATAGATGAACAGTAGTTTTGTAATAAAAATCACTTTCGGGTTCGAGTCCACCGTGCGTGCCAGTGTTAGTCGGCCGCCGAGTGAGACAAATGTAATGACTGCCGGATGTAACGGAGTTCCTTGAATCACGCGTGAAAAGTTGGGACGCGCATCCTGTAAAATTTATATAAAGCAATGAAAGAAGAATGGTCGCAAGAGACTTCTTTTCTGGAATTGCCAGATTGTTCGCCTAATTTTCTGTTAGAGTATTGTTTACACTGTTGTGGAGTCTAAGTAATGTAAATGTTGAGTTCTGTATCGGATGCTCACATTGAAGTTCACCGTAACGAGTGATTGAATGATGGATTGTGTGTCTGAGTACTGTTATTGTGTTGTATTGTTGCGTATTCTTCAGTTATTGAAGTACCCTGAGTCAGTTTGAGTAGTTATCTGGCTATGTGAATCGAATAGGTAATCTGTTGCCTTGTCGGAGTATGTTCTATGTGTTTCCATCAGACTCGTTGCATTCGGTGTAATAACTGTGACCCCGAATATGAGTACGAACTAGTATCTTCGGTAACGTGGACTTTTGAGATCACTGGCAAGTGTGGTGACGAATGAATCTGTCAGCTATAGTCTTCACTTTGGTTGATTTACGGTATAATAGCAAAGCTGTAGAATGGACTACTGCTCTGTTCCAATAGCAGAATAGTCTGAAGAATTTCGATACGCAAGCGTAAAGAAACCCAATATTGTCTAGTTACCGCAAGTAACTAAGCTAAGACGTGCATTAGTGTTTTGATGTTGTGATTAAGAATTGGGAAAAGAGTACAGGGCCTCTGTCTAACAGACCCCTACCACTCCCAAGAACCCACTTGGTCTGATAACGCCTTTCGGTAATAGAAAGTTTAATACAGTTTACGGTGAATCACTATTTTACATTTAATATTTGTTCGGTAACGATTTCGGCTAGTTATTAACACAGCGTAACTGTGTAACATTTAACAGGGCACCTTTTTTCCTCTTTAAGAGGTTTTTTCCCCTAACTTGTATATACATTTATAACCCTAATGAATCACTTAACTTTGTACATTCACTTGGTAATACAAATAGTTTTGTGTTGTCGTCAAAGCTTCAAACTTATCCCTAGGCAGAGCCTTTGTGAAAAGGTCTGCAACATTATCTTATGTAGAGAGTCTCTCGTTGGCATAATGATAGTGCATCTCAATGTGCTTTGTGTGAGCATGAATACAGGGTTCCTCATAGCTACCAATGTGCTTTGACTATTAATAAATATGGAGGTGGTAGAATGCTTTCCAGCACCCAAGTCAACCAAAATGGATGAGAAACATGCACTCAATGGTCATTGTGGAAGTTTCCCTATATTCAACCTAAGAATAAGAAGTGGTCACAATTGTATGCTTCTTGCTCAACCAAAATATGAATAAGATACCAAGTAATAAGCAAAAACCATTGGTGCACACGCAAAAATCATAGTAACCAACCCAATCTGAGTCAGAAAAAACCCTCTTCCTTGTGTTTTTCATGTGCTTATGCAGACCTCAAACTCCAGCAATTGGTATCAAAGCACATTGGAAGTTGCAAGGAAACCTATGTTCCATGCTCATAAAAATCACATTGAGATGCACTATCATTATGTCAGGGAGATACTCTCTGTTGGAGAGATCAATTTGGCTTATGTCCCCACACAAAGGTTATAGAAATTTTCACAAATATATGTCTAAGGGGAATTTGGAAGCTTTTTGCAAAGGTTTTGGCTACTTCCTTTTGTGGATTGATTTCATTACACATAGCTTGAAACTTCCTTATACACGAGTGTCAGGTCCTTGTTACAACATCATTCCAAGGGGGATTTGTTGATATATTTCAATAGTGATGTGTGGACACACACTTAGGACTATCATGGAACTTTTTTCCCTCTTTAGGATGTTTTTACCTCGAATTTTATATATGCATATAACCTTAATGGGTCACTTATCTTTATATTTTCACTTGGTAATACAATTAGTGTTCCTAAAAATCCAACAAAAATGATGCCCATTGTGGTAAAGATGTCTCTATTGAGGGAAATGACAAGTTGATAGAAATAATTTAAGTGTGCCCTCCAAGAAATCATGATAGGAATTACATCAATACAAGGAATAATGATAAAAAGATGGGGCACATGAGAATGTCGCAATAGTACCAAACAAGTTCCTTTGATAGTTTCAAGAGATTGAGAGGTCCCATTTGATGTGCCAACAGTTGTTCTGATGGTGGAGAACTTTAGTTCGAGTGTTGTGATGCATCGGGTGGATTTAAACAAGAGCAAAAAGTATGAGAAAGTAGTAAAAATATTCACACACAAGATCAAGGAAGAGATAGACTTATCTTTTGATTAATCCCTGATAATACAAAGTGGAAGATTGATGGTGCAATAGAGTACAAGCTCAATAGTATATTTTTGAAAGATTTGCATAACAATGAGAAGAATGAAGAGCCTTTCCAACCACAATAGGGCAAGGGAAAGATGATGGCCTCCAAATGACTAGGAAGATGATGATAGGGATGATGACGATGATGCAAAATGATGATGACATAGACATTAATAAAGAATATGGTGTTGATGATAATGATCGCAAATTCGATGAGGTATATGAGGGATTCACTCGAATGGTTCTTGATTCTGACCCTTTATTGCTCTTTGGGCATCAACCCCCTTTTTAGCCCAAAGACCTTTGACAAAATGACTTCGGGATGCTTCCTTTCTCCTTAATAAAACATGAAAAAAATTCCTCGTGTGTAGCTCTTGTAGCCATTTTTCCATTCTCCCTTCTCTTATAAAAGGTTTTTTTTCTTCCTTTTCTTCCGGTATTTGTCCCACTTTTATATCTGTTCATCAATCTATGAATGAACTTCACTACTTATCTTGAGTGGAATTGAGTTTGTTAAAGATAAATTTCCAAAAGACTATATGATACTTACATCTCAATTCCATGATATGGATCATCATGATCTAGGAATCAAAGATGTATTGATAAAAAAATTAGCATCTTTTGGGTATTCCACTATCTCTCATGTGGGATTGAAGTGAGCCCTTTCTCCCTCAATCATGACTAATAATCTTTCTAGTTTGTTGTTCTGGAAAGTCCATGAAATCCATTAAAATTCAATGGTTGCCCATCCCCCACAATCAATGGTTCCAAATTCATTCCAGTGACTTAACTTTATTTGGATCCATGTTGATCCCTTTTGTAGACAGAAATGAATTGAATACTCTATTTCTATCAAGTTTCATGGCTACTTGATTATTCTTTGATGTATTCAAAAAAATACATAGATGATATTCATGTTTACTATAAATTAATAGATCATCCATAAAGTCAAAAAAAATGCCTAAGATAAGACAAAAAATATCATTTGTAAGCATCATTAATGTTGCAAGAGCATTTATCATCCCAACAACATGTCCAAATACTTATAATCTTCAAATCAATTTCTAAAAGCTACTATATGTAAATATTTCCCTCTAAATCTTATCTAGAGAGAACAATTTTTCAAATAAATCTTCTTGAATATCATGAATCCACCTAGAGCATCTACTAGGTAACTAATTTTGAGCATCAAATAATGATGTTATCATAGTCTTATTCAATGTTATATGCTACATACATGTAGAATGAATCATCCTTCTTCTTGACTAGAAGAATTAGAGGTGTGAAGGATAAGAAGTTAGTTGTAATCAATCCCTTGTGCACATACTCATTGGTATTTTTATGGACCTCTACTTTTCTTACAAGCTCATTCATAATGGTTTTCTTATTTTCATGGTGGATCTTGCAATAAGTTCATTTGGATGCTTGGGTGTTCTTACAATGTGGTACACCAAAAGGTAATTCATTTTTAAATGAAGTATGAAAATATTTTATGATCTGCATACTTAGTGCATGAACTTGAAGGTTTCAATTACCTTCGATTTTTCATCCATCCATAGTCCTAATGCCAATTAATGAACAAAATAAAGTAAGTAAAGATACTTAACTTTTAGTTGAGCAACTTTCATGGTAATTATCAACTATGTCTCTTGGAGATATGACACTCTAAGGATTACTATTCTCCTTTCTTGGTTCTTATATTGCTACATATGGGATCCAAATTCTATGATTGGATTTTTCTCCACAACCCACTATTTCTGAGCATTAGGTCAAATATGGACAATCTAGCTATCTCATAGTCTAATGTATTTTTCTAGGTTTGTATTGGATAGGTAGTTGATTACTTTTTTATTCCACAAATTTGGATCTATTCCATCTATGAAGTCAACTTACTAGGTGCACTATGAAGGAGTTGTTTTTAACTTTTACAAAATGCTATATGGGAATAAACATTTATTGTGTGGATTGTATCAAATAGGAATCCTTGGAATATTCCCCTCATTGTTAGTATATCTAGGTATTTATGTATATGAACACACTTAGGACTATTGGGTCACTTTTTTCTTTCTTTATGAGGCAAATGCCAAAAAATGGTATCAAAGTAGGTCACTACTTCAAACACATCATTGACACACTCAATTTAGGTTTCTTAGATTGCTACAAAACTTGGTGAGCAATATTGGGGTGATGTATGTGAAGAGATGGATAGGTATGTGCTTGAAGATGAAGAGGTGTTGCAAAATCCTTGATCTACACCAGCCAAATGAACTCCACGAGTATGTGGTGGGTCCTTTTAGCTTGCCAATGGATGTATTAGACACCCTATGTACCTTGAAAGATCACTCACAAAAAGATAGATCAAAACAGATAAGTTGGAGTTAGCTCAGAGGTGAAGAACTTGCTATTTTGGTTCATACACCTATCCAGTGTTTTGCATAATTCTCTGAGCACAGCAGCAATTAACTTAATTCCTCTTGGGGAAGTCTAGTTAACTTAAAGATCTAACTTTCAAGAGTCCCTCATCAAAAATAATGAACCACACACTGAGAATGATGTTTAACAAGTGATGACATCATCCCGATTTTCACGGGCTGCTACAGTTTGAGACCAGTGAGCAGAAAAATGCACATAACTCCAGATTTAAGAATCCAATCATTATGAAAATTTGTATGGTTATAGTAGACAGTAAGCTGAATCCAACAAGCTTTAAATCATTGAATTTGAATAAGTAATCAGTGAGAAATGGCTCTGACAAGATGAGTAAAAAAGTCGGGTACCTAACAGAGAAGTGAAAATGACAAACAAGGTTGACTTCAACTGAACATAACTGAAGATTGCAATACCCAAATGAAATGAAAATTGATGAGCATATAGTAGACTTATAGATCTAACTTTACCAAGTTAAATCACTGAAAATGATGCACCAAGCTCAGAGAAACCATCTCTGCAATCTGACTGAGAAAACTGAGAGATATGGCAGTGAGTAGTACACTTCACAAGAACATGGAAATATGAAGTCAAATGATCATGAAAATGAAAGTATATTGCTTGTACAATACAATGGACTTACTGATACATATGTGTGCCTTGGAATCACACCTTGATATGGCATAAAGCTCAGCTCTTGGAGGTCTTCACATAGGTCTCTCTAACCACGACTAAAACTGCCATCTATTTATAGTTGAGTTTGGGAGGCTAACTTCCCTCAATCACTCTCCAATCAATTAGTGATTGATTTGATTCTCTACCTACCACAAATCACAAATTCATGGCTCTTCTTTCCCTTTTTGATCAAGTGGACTCAACCACTTAAGATTCTTTCACTTTTACATTAAGTAAACTCTTCAAAAGTTACAAGAGGTAGTTCACAAGTGAACTTTACATTGTCTTCATTTTAAGGCTTCTTCTATGACTTTTTGGGACTCAAGCCAATACTTAAGCTTGTCATAGACTTGCTCCAACAATGTATACTTTGAATGATTGTAAAATGTTTGCACAACTTAGAAGTCAATTTCATTTATTTTGGACTCCAAATGCATTATTCTAAAGACTTTGTGCCACTTCTTATCAAGTTTGTACTTTTGTGCCACTTCTTATCAAGTTTATATTCACCAATACAAGTGCCCAGAATTCCATTATAGGTATAACAGAGCTTCATTAGGTGATTTTGTTCAACTTTTCTAAGAAGGCATACATATAATTATTATTTATACACATGAAATATCATGGAAATGTTCTTAAAATCCATCCTCTTATAGACTTGCCTCTCCATCAACTTCCCCAAAATTTCCCTTCATAACCTTATGGTCCTTCGTCTTGTCCACCCCATCCTCCAAGCCTCTCGCCGTAGCACTGCTCCTATCATCATCGACATGTAGGCCCACCTTCCATCATAGTTGCAATTCCTATACCCAATCCACCCTTGCTGGCATCCCCCATGATAAGGTTTATTTTGGTGTAGAGATTTCTTTTTATACTTTTCCATTTTGCCACATGTCCGGCTATGTATCTTGGTGGTTGAGTAATTGTTATCTTAGTTGAACTCAATGTATTTTTTACCTTGTGGCTTGCTATTATTGGTAGTTGGTATTGATGTATTCCTTAGGGAAAGAAGTTGTTCACCTTATTGTAGAAAGTTATTTCCCTTTAGCATTGTATATATCCCATTTTTGTACATTCTTGGTGTCTAATAGGGAGGGGCCTCTAGTAGCAAGCACCTATAGGATGGCACAAAAACGTTTTCTATTATTTTCTTTTCTATTTCTTTTAATCCTTTCCTACTTGTATGTTCTCTTGGCAACTTCTCTCTTGGTAAACCATTGGTTCACTTGTTTCACATGTTTTCATGGTCAATCACAACGTAGGGTACATGTATATTATGTTGTATAATCACTTGCACCAACCACTTTTCATGTTGGACAACTTTTCATGATTGACGATACTAACGAGATCAATCCCAAGGTTTAGGATCCATAACCATCATGAAGAAGAAAGGAGGCTCCTCTAGCAACCAAGATCATCATGTTGCATGGTGGATTTAGGGACCAAGAAGCTTCTCCTTGGGAAGGAAGAAGAAAACCATGGATAGGCGAACATCTATGCACTCGGTCTTCAAAAGCGCTTTGAGACAAGGAGAAAGGAGGCATCCACAACTCATCTCCTTGAAGGGCCTTGGGTTGCAAGGAAAGTTAGTTCCCAAGGGCAACCAAGGGTCATGATTAACAACTAGTTAGAGGAATCCCTCACATGCCTCATCAACTCCATGGTCCAACATCTTCACCATCTTTAGGAAATCCCATCTTGATCCAGGATTAAGTCTACCTTGAGATATACTTCATATATATTCGTAGGAGGAAATCCCATCTTTTGATCCAGGATTAAGTCTACCTCACACCAGCGAATCACTTTGATGTTTGCACACTCATCACTAGAGACACCGGATGTCACTTCTAGAGCCATGATTCTCTATTCTTGCTTTCACCATACTTAAGTGTATATGAAAGCAAGGTGTAATCACAGAGATACAAATCAAACTTTTTCAGACCATCACAACTCTGCAACTCATGGTAATACATCAGTTTTATCGGCATAGGCTTTTCAGTGACTTGATTGAGGGCACCATGCACAGGCACTACTCCCAACCTGGCTGTGCTGTCTTCATCACTCATCAGAATATCCCAATTAGTCTAGTGCACACTCCACGCCCTGTTGCTTTGACTAGGCACTCATATTGCAGACTCCACAGGCATTTAAAACATAGAGATAGTATCCTGTTTTCTTTAGGCTTGTGTGTGTGTGTGTGTGTGTGTGTGTGTGTGTGTGTGTGTGTGTGTGTGTGTGTGTGTGTGTGTGTGTGCGTGCGCGCGCGTGCGGGCGTGCATGTGTATCAAAGAGGGTGAGAGGGGTGGGTGGTGTGTGTAAGAGATTCTTAGCCCAGGTAATACAATTAATTGAGAGAGAGAGAGAGAGGTGTACACCTTGTAAATTTTACCTGTGAGTAGGCTTTCAAGAAACAGATCATATTAACTAAACTGACAGATGAGCTCTTGTTCCTAGGAAGGACATACATAACAATAAAAAAGAGAATACATGTCCTCCTCGGGGAATACATCACTCATTGGATATGCTCACTATCAGTTAGAAACTTCCAGCAAGCTGTATGATCAAATAATTCAGAGACAGTTATTACAAGTCACCCTTGCCAGAACTTAAAAGAACAAGGTTGATTGGATCGGTTCTAATGCAACTCCCAAAATCGTGTTTGATAAATTTTCTGTATAACTACTGCTTAAGAATGAGTTGGACAATGCAGGGTAAATAGCAGGTAGGATACAACAGAGACAGCAAAACTGTGGTTACATAACATGCCTTATTCCATGTCAGTTTCTTGTGCTAGCTCAGAACTGCCATTGCTGTCATCAGGCTCAGTGGCAGAGGCAGGTGCAGAAGGTGGCCCTGCTGATACCTTGACCATTGCTGGGCGTAAGAGCTTTTCTCCAAGCACAAATCCTCGCCTGAACTCTTCAATCACAATGCCTTCTGGGTACTCAGAGCTTTCTTCACGCATGATTGCTTCTTGTACCTGAAAGAAAAATACATATGTAAGGAAAACTTTCTATGGTTACCCTTGCCAAGACTTGCATCAATGGGATCACCAGAAGTCTCTTTGAATGCTGTGAACAGGTGCTACATTTAAATATTAGCTCAGATATTGTTCATACTGATTACTCTGAGATGCAGTAATCAATAGATGCATAATTGAAAGCTTACATTTGGATCAAATTCTTTCCCAACTGTCTCTATCGCAGAAACTCCAAGCCCTTTCATGATCTCTACAAATTGTTTATAAATTCCCTGATAGCTGCTGTCGATTCGCTGCTCACCTTCAGTCTCAATCTTGATTTGTGTCCTGGCCCTTTCAAAATTGTCCACCATTGGCAGCAAACTGCTGATGACATCTCCTTTAACATTGTCACTGACTGCCATCCTATCCCTTTCAGACCTTTTTCTAAAGTTGTCAAAATCTGCATTCAGGCGAAGTAACCGGTCTTTCAGCACAATGATCTCTTCATTGAGAGTTGACACTTGTTTTGCATAAGCATTCTTCTGTTCCTCAAGATCGTGAAATACTGCATCCAGCTGCTCCAAAGCTCCTTCGTCATTATTTGATACTGCCTCCCTGTACTTCTTCAAAATCACATCTACACTAGTAGCAAATGTTTCCTGATTAGTGGACCCATCATTCTCGTCATCTGAGCTCCCATATTCTGAGTCATTGGCTTCAACATTCTCTTGATCATTTCTAACCTGTAAAGCATTCAAAAACTATCAGTAAAACACAGGTTGCTTCAACTAAAATCATCGCTATTGAAAATTGAACTATGAACTAGGTTGACCAATGTGGCAAAATAAGAAACCGTTAGTTTTACATTTTTTTGATATACTATCGGAATTGATGTAGTGGAAGTTAGAAATGAACAACTGGAAGAAAAAAGATGATAGTTTTCTACTATGGAACATCAATGAAGGTAACAAATATTAAATGCAAAAAAGAAGACCTGCCAACTGAAGCCACAAAATGCTCAAGGAAACAGTGTTGAATCTCAAGGAGCTTCTCATAAAGATAAGTATTGGACTAGAGGAAGAGGAAAGTCGGTCCCTTAGGAGACGGGGCTTGAAAAATTAGAGTAATCAGAGGCCAAGTGTAAGCAATGAAGAAGAAGAAGCAAAATGCAGCATAGACATTGATATAGGTGGGAGTGATCACTAAAACACAAAAACTGAAGGGATGAAGCAGAGCTGGAACAGAATTGCCAAGAAAAGTCAATGGCAAGTAGACAGCTACTCCCACACCTGATATCATCAGCATGGCCCTTGAAGAGGACTGATGAAGATGCACACATGCCCTGTATGTTAGAATTAATTGAAAGAGTTAATGGTTTCAACGGAATGGATAATCTCATTCATACAAAACTGTGAACGGTTGGAAAGAGAAGTGGTGACAATTGGGAAGATGATATGAACCCGTTAGAAGTCATAAATTAGTACAGCAGGAGAAAACGGAAGGAGGTGGTCCAACACTATTGTGAGACGTATGAGACCAAACCTAAGAGGGAAACCCAGATTGCAATGGATCTTCCAGACAAATGATGAGGCATGCTTATATCCTTGAGCATATCATCTGCTCATTTACATGCTCATTCATTGAGATTAAACTAGCAACATGGACATCCATCCATGCATATACCGATCATCTCTAACCCCCATATCAAACTTGCAACCCAAAATTCTATTATATATATACCCTCATAAGTTCAGAGTTATCCAAACTTACAAACTCAAGATAAAGAGCACAAGCAGATAGGTTTGCAGATTTTATCTTATTTTCCAGCATATATACAGTCCTATAACCTTTTATATCCAAGCGCGCACACACTTTCCTACAACCCTTTGGCACTCCTCTCTCATACCTGTGTACCTAGAACCCTCTTATATACAGCCTTACATTCAGATTTTGTATCTTACACATTGCATTGTTATTCATTCATCAAGTAGTATTATTTTAAGAGTAGCATTCTGCTACTCGTTCCATTCTCTCCTTTTCTTGCCTGTTTCTCATAGTCATTCATCTATCTTATTTGTGTTTCCTACATACAGTCCTATGACCTTTTATATCCAGCACACACACTTTCCTACAACTATTAGGCACTCTTCTCTCATACCTTGTATTATTTTAAGAGTAGCATTCTGCTAGCCGTTCCATTCTCTCCTTTCTTGTCTATTTCTCATAGTCATTCATCTATCTTATTTGGTTCAAGGGGGGTGGGTGGGTGTGTGTGTGTACACTTAAGGTTCAATGTTGGAATTTGGAAAGATCATAAGAATACCTGTGGAATTTATATTGGTCCTACCTCACTTCCAACATTTGGTATTAGAGTCTTGTGCACATATATAACATCTCACTATTCTATGTGGAGTTTCATGATGACGAATTTGCTAGTTTCCAAGGACTTGTGGGATACTGTCAATGGAAAGTATCCAAGACCAAGGCAATTGGTTGAGGGTGTTGGCTCTTCTTCCAAAAAAACTGTTGCTCCAATTTTCAGCCCAACACACATAAAAGGAAGAAGAAGATGCAGTCGTTCCATTCTCTCCCGACAAGGGGAAGTAGATGCAACCTTTTTGAAGAGCAGTCCAGATGCGATTCTAGAGATGCTCAAGCACTCTCACTTATTGTTATGAATGTGAAGTGTCACATTATTCATCAAATCAGGTCATGCAAAACATCTCCTCAGGCTTGCTTGGAGTTGGAGAATCTCTATGAAAGTAGAAATCCTCCTAGGAAAGCTCATCTAAGGAGCCAATTAGCCAACACACGTGAAGGTTGTTGAGACAATACAATCTCATATTCTAAATCTTAAAGACATTTATGATCAACTTTTAAATATTGGAGTAAGCATTTTTTACGAAGAGATGGCAAATACACTCATCAATTCACTTCCATCAACATATCATTCTTTTGTTACTTCTCTTTCTCTCTCTTTCTACAAGAGAGAAAGAGAGATCATTTGAAGAGTTGCAATTCCTATTACTTCAAGATGTCATCATCCGAAGGCAAGAAGAAGAATAAGGAGACTACGAACAAAGTGAACAGGAAAGTAATAAATCTACTTCTAATTCTTCTACTACACCTTCTTCAACCTCTATTTCAACTACTTCATCCAAACCTAAGGAGAAATCTGCTTTATCCAATCTACACCTAAGGGAATATACCATTAATGCAAGAAACCATGTCATCATATTGCAAAGTGCAAAAAGAGCTAATGAAAAGAAAATAGCCTCAAGTAACAATGTTGAAGAAGAATCTTTTGCAAACGTTTGTATAAAAGAGATGTCTTTTGAATCATTTTGATCAAGCAATATTGAATACAATATCAGAGAACTCTTGGATCTTTGATTCTCAAGCTACTAAACATATGTTGCAAGAAGGTATTTTCATCACTTACTAACTCTACAAGTAAAAGAGTGACCATAGCAGTATGGTCATGATTTGGATGTAGTTGGTGTTACAGAAGTCACACTAAGTCAACAGCATGTGGTAAATTCGCAATTTCTAATGTTTTGAATGTACAAAAAATCAAGAAGAATTTTCTTTCTATATATACCATAATGATTTGTTTTGTATGTACCAAAAATCAAGAAGAATTCTCTCTCTCTCTCTCTCTCTCTCTCTCTCTCTCTCTCTCTCTCTCTCTCTCTCTCTCTCTCTCTCTCTCTCTCTCTCTCTCTCTCTCTCTCTCTCTCTCTCTCTCTCTCTCTCTCTCTCTCTCTCTCTCTCTCTCTCTCTCTCTCTCTACTTTCTTATCACATAATTATAAAGTGAATTTTTAAGAAGGATTCATGTCGAATTCTTACACCTAATGAGGAGCATTATCTATTAGACTATTACATGGTGAAAACAAAAGTGGTATATTTATTTTGTCGAGAATTCAGCCATGCTAATCTTGCTAGGTCTTCCACTCCAAAGGAAAACATGTTATTATTGTTGTTTTTAGGACCCACAATATAGAGACATAAAAGAAATAAAAACATGAGGGAGCATAGACAGAATCATAGAGAGATGGAGCAAAGCTATAAAATACATGAATGTTATAAAGAAGCATAAAAATCATGCACAATCTCCATGAGATGAAGAAGATCTCTTCCATGTGTAAATAAACTTCATGCTTCTTTCCTCAAAAATATGGTTGAAATACAACACCTATAAGTTGTTGCCCTCCTTATTGAAGAAGAAGAAAACCCTAATTCCAACTCCTCCAAGGTTGACGAGAATTCTCCTCTACCCATAAGCTTTTTTCCTCTTTGTTGAAGAAGGAGAAAACCTTAATTCCAACCCCTCCAAGGTTGAAGAAAAATCTCCTCTAGCCAAGCTCAAGGCTATGGGCCATGGCCTCCTAGAAGTGATAAGAAAATAGCTCTTATGTACCTTTATAATAATTTGAGCCCTCCATAAAGCATAGCGAAAAAAAAATTGAAAACAAAAATCTATTCTTTTCTTTTGAATTTTTTAAATCTTTCTTTTTTTAATATGCTTTTTGATAATAAACTTGAAATTAAAGTTTGACTTTTGAACCCTCAAATGTGCTCCAGAGTCCAAATGATATGTTTCATCTATCAATAGATTGTTCTTGAAAAGTACCATGCAAATATGGAATAAAAAGATCATGCGAAATCCAATGGGCTTGGTTTAGTGGATGTGCCTTGTACTCCTAGGCAGATGGCCAGAGTTCAAATCCCGCCCGGGGCTGGATGCCTCAAAGTTCCCCAAGATGGGTGCCTCCACCTTATGAGGTGGGTTGTGTGTCTTTCCAAATTCATTGTACTCTCCCAAAAACAAAAAAAAAAGGGGGGGAGGATCATGCATAAAGTGACCCATTTGAACATATTTTGACCTTGGTTTGATTTTGGTTGGCTTTGCCAAAAACGGACGTTTCTCTGTGCAACCCTCTTGTGAAAGGTTATTATTTCCAACAATTATGGCATGCAAGATTTGGTCACATAAGTTACACAACTCTCAAATCCATGAAGGACAAAGGTATGGTTGAGAATTTGTCAACTTATAATTTACCAAATGATGCAGAATCATGTGAAGTATGTCTTGAAGGAAAATTACATAAGTTGTCATTCAAGAAACATGGATTTATTACAGCCAAGGTATTCTTGGGTATTTGAATTAAAAACCAAGCCAAAAGCTTTTGCTACTTTCAAGAAGTTTGTTGCTACGATTGAAAATGAAAATACGTCAAAACTTCATAATCAAAAAGTGATGGAGGAGAACAAATGTCAAATGAGTTCAAGTCATCTTTCAAAAGACAAAGGTGTTTCTCATCAACTTACTATTGTTTAAACTACATAGCACAATGGTGTTGCAAAGAGAAAGAATAGGGCGTTGAAATGACATAAAGAGAAAGAATAGGACACTTGTTGAAATAGTATGATGTCTTCAAAGAAGCTTTCACCAAAGTTTTAGTATGATGCTATTCGCAACTAATCACAGTATGATGTCTTCAAAGAAGCTTTCACCAAAGTTCTAGTACGATGCTATTTAAAGAAGCTTTCACACAACTAATCACGTTCTTAACAAGTCTTCCACAAGAGTTTTGAAGATGATTGCACTTTATGAAGCTTATTACAGGAAGAAATCTAACGTGAACTATTTCAAAGTTATTGGTTATCCCTCTTATGTTCACATTGAAAAGAATTATCATGGTAAGCTTGATGAGAGAGCTATAAGAGCTATTTTTGTTGGTTATGGTATTGAGAGAAAAAGTTATAGATTCTATGTTTCAAAAACATGTAAAACCTTACTCTCATACAATGCTTACATTGCTGAAAACCAGACTTATGACAGAAATTCAGAAATTCCAGATTTTATAAAAGTAGATGATTATGCATTTTGGAAGGAATTCCGATTCATATATTCAGCCATATAGGGGAAATGATCAACCTTAAGAACTAGTTCACGAAATTGGAGAATCTTCTAGAACTCCGAAGGAAAAAGAGAGAGCACCAGTTTTTAAAAAACTTCCAAAGTGGTTCTTGCAAACCATGCAAGATAGTGGCATTTAATCATTCAAAGGAAGGACAAGAAATCAGAAAGACCATAAGTTATGCATAAGCTTTTCAGATTACGCAATGGTTACACACCAAATTGCG
>CM035419.1:126318005-126323005 GCA_020310875.1 Ceratopteris richardii
CGACAATGATGTTGAGGCCTCCAATTCTAGGCCTTTAAATGGCCAAGTGTCCTTCTTGCATACACTTGCGTCACCACTTTTCTCTTTCATTATTCATATGCTTTCTCTTCCATGATGGGTGTATGGATCTTTATTAGTTCCCACGAAGCTATTTCACCATGCTAGCCGAGTCTTGAAACCTTGAAAGTTTTGTTTAGTAGCTCCAAAATACAAAATCCGAGGATTCTCTGATATTGCATTCAATGCTCCATGATCAAAAGACACTTCTTGTATACTAACACATACAAAAGTATCTTCTTCAAAAGAAGATTTACCTTTTGAAACCTCTTATGCATTGTTACATGAGGCTCTCTTCTTTTGATTAAAAGTTCTCTTTTTGCATATTGCAATAATGGTATATTCCTTTCTTGAGCATAGATAACTTGGTTTCTTAAAATAATGGCATATTCCCTTCTTGGGCATAGATGTGGATGAAGTAATATTATCCTCAGGTGTAGATGAAGTAGTTGAAGTAGAGGTTGAAGAAAATGTGGTTGAAGACTTAGAAGAAGATGACTTTCCTTCTTTGATAGATGAGTTTCCTTCTTCTTCTTCTTAATCTCCTCCTTTTTCTTCTTTCTTTTTGATGATGACACCACACCATCATCGTTCTCTTCCATACTCTTCTTTTGATCTTCATCTTAAAGTAACAAGAACCGCAACTCTTCAAATATGGTTTCTCTATCTCTTGTATAGAGAGAGAGAAGTAACAAAAGAGCTATATGTAGTTGGAAGTGACTTCATAAGTTTACCATCTCTTTATAAAAAATCTTGACTCCAAGATTAAGAAGTTTATCACGAATGTTCTTAAGCTTCAAAGTATGACATTGAACTCGCTCACAAACCGTCATGCATGTGTTGGCTAATTGCCTCCTTAGATTAGCTTTCCTAGCAAGATTTCTACCTTGAAAGAGCTCCAACCAAGCTTGATGAGAGGTTTTGCATGGTTTGATTTGATGAATAATATAATGCTTCACACCCATAGTTATAAGAGAGAATGCTTGAGAATCTCTTGAATCGAAATGGACAGCTCTTTTGTGGGAAGTAATTTGATAGTAACTCTGACTTTGAATGATGAGAGGACTTCATCCTCTTCCTCTTCTACCACCTATTGAGTAGAAATTGGAAAAGCTCGTTATTTGGAAGAAGATGCAACATCCTTTGTAGCTTGTCTTGGCCTTGAATCCTTGTGATTGACAATATTCCATACGTCTTTAGACACCAAGTATCGGTTTTTTGACCCACAATTAATATAGATACATAGAGAAAACAGAGACAAGATGGAGGATATACAACACATGAGACAGATGTAAAGAGCAAAGCTCCAAATATATGCACTATATTCCATAATTGAAGTTACAAGATAGCATAGAAGATATGCAAGACGAATACACGCTATCCAATAACCTTAATAAGCTCCAAGGCTGAAGATGATTTCCTTCAAAAGTAGATGAGCTTCAAGTTGTTGCACACCTTGTTGATGATGAAGAAAACACAATTCCACCTCTCCAAGTTCACGATATACCTTCATAAGTTCAGAGTTATCCAAACTTACGAACTCAAGATAGAGAACACAAATACATACACATTGGAAAAAATAACAAACAAAAGCAAAAGACTTAAGACCAATATAAGACATGAAAGTTACAACCAAGAAAGAAAAAACCAAGAAAAAAAACCAATACAAAAAGAGATGCACACACACTCACATGAACACGAACACATACACACACAGACAAAACAAAAAATAATAAATAAATAATAAAAATAAAATAAAAAATAAAAAATAATAAATAATAAATAATTAAATAATAAAAAAATAATAATAATAAATTAAGAAAGAAACAAATTAAAATAAAAATAAAAATATAAAATATATCAAAATAGAATTTAAATTAAAAATAATAATTCCATAAATAAATAAATAAATAATGATTATATATATATAAATATATGTATATAAGCAAATTAAACAAAAACAAAACGAAATAAAATGTGCATCGTCAACTTCTATGTCTGTCCTAAACAAGAAGTATCAGAATTAAACTTTATCATGCATAGCTTGGACAAATAGCTATGACATCCCTACTCACGTCATCAGTGCCCTAGAGTAGGTGCAAACTTTAATAAATACTCTTTCTAAATCAAGATCTCTAACAAAGTCAACGAACTGAGTTTCTATCACTTCCGGAAGTGAAGGGCAAACTCAGCCATGATAAAGTCTTGCACAAAGAACAAACAAATAATAAGAAGAAAGGAATTAGAATTATAAAAATTAAAATTAAAATTAATAAATATATAGATAAATAAATATATAAATATATGAATAATAAATAAATAAAAAATATAAAATAATTTTAAAAATATATATATATTAAAAATAATAATAATGAATATAAAGAAATAGCTAAAATAATAATAAAAGTAGTAATAATAATAATAATAATAATAATAATAATAATAAACATAAAAGAACAAAAGACTAGAAAGAAACTATAAATAGAGAGTGAAAAAGAAGGGGGAGGGGGGGGGGAAGGAACCACAAAATACCTTATCATTAACCCAAATAGTGTTCCCCTTTTCTATTGAATTTACTAATGATTAATTTGAACACATGAAAAGAAGAAGAACCATAAATGAACTTGTTACGAAGTAAGAAAGTCCTTACCTTCTTTGAAACTTTCTTGAATAAATACCCTTTTTGGACAAGCAAAGAAATTAGTTGACAACATTGAATTACAAATGAAGACAAGCTTGAACATAGACGAGAAAATCTAAACAATTGAGAGCAAACAACGCCGTACTTTACTAAATGAGAAATATTTGAATCAATATGAGGCATACGTATCATGTTAATGCTAGCAAATTCCGGTTCTAATCTTTTATCATAAATGTCTACGTCCAAACCAAAAGGAGACTGAAATATATTTAGATCTAGAAAAGCACAAGAATCACCATGTGAAGTACAATTCAGCTCACAAAAAGTTTTGGGATAAATACCACCACCAAAAGCATCATTGTCTAAATACATAAAATCTTGAAAAGAACTAAAATCAGGAACAAACAGATCATCTACAAAGAGTCTAATATTAGAAAGTTTGTGTATAATGATAGGACAGGTATTGGCTAAAACAAGCCTTTCCATAAATTCAAATTCATAAGTAAAAAGATAAAAATTCACAAGAAAGACAACACAGTTTGTACCCATAGGAATTCCGATACATTGTTTGAATAAAGTATCACCAACTGAAATATACAAGTTTTCTAAAAGAAACTCTAACCAAAGAAGAATGTCGGTTTCATCTACTATTCTAGTGTAACGTTTCTTTTTACTATCTATATCTACAGACTTGGATTTCAACCATAAATAATCAAAATGTAATGCAGATTTTTCTACCAAAAGAGCCTTACATCTATCTTTGGTGAATCTAAAAGAGAAAACTTTCCTAACTAAAGAAGAAATCCTATGTTTCAAATCATTCAAATCTAACTTTGTATACAAAGTGGTGAAGTCAAAAGTTTGAAGCCCCAAAGGAACAGATTTTTCTTCTATAGTTCTTGAAGAGTTGAGAGACTTTATTACAGGAATAACACCTAGAGAATTATCTAATATCCAACTAGAGGAAGTTGGCACATCTGCATCTTTGAGTAATTCCTTCCAAATATCATGAATAGTAGGTAAAATGGCTTTAAAACAATTGCTTAACCATTTGGAAACATCCGTGAGAGAAGTATTACAAGATGCAGCTATAAATCTCGGTTTGGTGGGGTTCTTATGGAATTTCCAAACTGTATATAAAAAAGGTAAATTTTGATACAATTTGAAACCATAAGATTTACAAAAATCTTGATGACTTGAAATAACTTCTCCAGAAGAAACATTGTAAAATTGATATGTAGAGGACTGAGTTTCTTTCATAAGACACTCTACATAAAACTTTTTAAAAGTAAAAAGAAAATTATTTGGACATTTATCCACATAAGAAATCACAAAGTTTCTATGAAAATATTTTAGTGAAGTCAAATCACTTACAGATAAGCTATCTAATGAAGGGGAATTCCTCCCTAAAGCTATATCAACCTTCATAGAAACTTTCTTCATTACTATTGATTTCCAATGTGTAAAAATTCCACGAATACCTAAAGATTCTTCAAATTTTAGAATGAAATTATCAATGCCCTTTTCTATATCTTTAAGGATGCAAGCATCCTTAGAGGTATGAAGTCTATATTTTGTTCCTCTAGAAAAAAGTTCTTTCAAGCTACTAGTAGGAAGAATAGAACAATCGGCAGAAACTATATGACCCAAATCCTTGTTTACGAAAGAGTAAAAGAAACCATTATTGCAACAACAAGATCTTCTAGAAATCGACAATCTATCTTGCTCTCTCATATTTCTTCCAATATCATTGTAATTGAAAGCTTTTTGACCCAAAGTTTTCAAATATTTGTATGTAACCAAAGGATGGACCCAAAGCTTTCTAACATAAGAAGGAAGAGATTCTATCACTTCTTTTGATTTCAAAATAGAGTTCAAACCAACTTTATCCATTTCTGGAGAAGTAAAGATAGTAATTAGTAAAACTCTTCTTGAAATCGAAGGATTATGAGAAACACAAGAGGATTTTAGAAATTTGAATATGAGAATTCGAAGTTGAAAACTATGGGATTTTCTAAGACTCAAATCCTTATGAGAGAAATTTTCCAAGATATATAGAAGTTTAAAGAGGACTCTTTTGTTATACTTTTCAAAGATTTTGAAAGAAAAAGACCCCTCTTGCATAATTCTATCCAAGAAAATTAATCTTCTTTTAAAATCACTAAACTTAAGAGATTGATCAGCCAAAGAGCTAAACAAATGTTCATTAGAAGATGATGATGGGAAATCCTCATGAGAAGAGTCTAATCTATAGCATGAACTAAGGGACCTATGGGGAGAGGAAATAGAAACATTAATATTA
>CM035419.1:126335505-126423005 GCA_020310875.1 Ceratopteris richardii
ACCATTTCCTGGTTCTTATAGCTACAAGATTGGAATGCTGTGGCATTGCCATCTAGACTTTTTGTCAACAAATTAAGCGTCATTCAACATCGTATAATAAAGTATAGCATGCCAATTTTTTGGAATAAGTTTTCTCTAAAATCATGATCATATGTAACTGAATACGCTCCCGAGAGCAGCACGGTAGATGAAATCCGCAGATCTCTGTGCCAAACTCCCATACGGAGAGGAATGACACATATCCCCACGTTCATTTTCCACACCTCCCTTTTTTTCTAATTAATAAAGCATTAATAACCTTTCCGAACATACCACCGTCAACCTCCGCATCCTTCCGTCCTTTGTTGCATTGAGAATGTCAATTCTCTTCTTTGCTTGAATAGAACACTAAATTAAGGAAAAAACGCCTAAAGTTTCTGCTCCTGACCAACACATGAAGGATACAAGCTCTAAACTACGATATTAAGTCAAGATGCGAGGAGATAGATGACAGGAAGAAGCGGAGAAAACCACCTTAGCGTCAGCCTGAGCTGCTCTGTATGTGAAGAAGGGCCGCTGTTTCCGAGGAGGGCATAATGTGACGATAGACCTCACACGACAGGGAGCCAGAGGAAAACTGACATAGCTGCGTTGCAGAAAGATCTTGCGAGAGTCCTGCAAAAAACTGCTTTTGGCAGAAAAGGATGACGAATTCGAAGAGGAAATGGCTCCAGCCATCGCCATCGTTTCACAGCTTCCAGAGCCTCGCGGTTTTCTCCAGAAGTGGATGAGAGGGATTTTTCTCAGCTCAACTAATGCGGGAGAAAGTCCCAAATGTTAAATCCATTTTCTTGGTCCGTTTCACACGTGGACGGGAAGCTAAAACTGATGGCCCTCCGACCTTTCGACCAATAAGAAATAGATAAATAAACATATTTTTAAAGAGTTTGCATGCCCATACAATACTGAGAATTCATGATAAACCAAGGTGAGTATGATTATGTTAACGGACATTTTCGCATGCTTGAGATTTTTTTTGGGGTTGAACTAATTTGAAAGAACAATTGTACATGTGAACAGGCATGGTACCTATGGGACCTTTGTATCTCAAAAAGCTTGCCATACAATTTTTTTTTACTTGAAGGAGGTTCGGCAGGCACCTACTCCCTCAGTTTTAACTTTGAAAGTACAATTGTATAGGTGAATGGGCATAGTACCCGTAGGGCCCTCGTATCTCATAAAGCAGAGGTTAGATTGGATTACAATTGATAGGTTAGGTTACAATTGATTTAAACTAGCCTAAGCCATTACATGTCCAACCTAGAGGTTGAACTTTGAACCTCTGCCTAAAGAGGCCAAAGCTTTACCAAACCACCCAAGAGATGTGTACATGAGCTTGCCATACAATTGCATGAAGGCATATCATTGAGAGAGATAGCTAGGTTTTTTTATTGAAGGCCCTATTGGTTTTTCTTTTTCATAGAGGTAGTTGAAATGAGCTTTCATGTATGGCTCAATAGCTTCAACAACACACCATGATCTTTACGCAGCTCGAAGATAGGTAGATTCAAACTCAAAGATGAACAGTGTTGAGCTTGTGGGCAAGACTTGAGCTCAAAGCCCTCCATCCCCAATATAATTCATTGGCTACTGTTAGCAGCCAGTGTGGACGAACTACTTTTGTAATTACAATTCTTATTTTCAATGTAATAGAATGGAGGTTTACGGAGATATCAAGAGTTTCCAGAAATTCTAATTTTCCTTATTGCATATTTCGGAAGTTCAGAACAGTGTGAAGCCCTTAACCTTTCTTACGAAGTTTGGTGTCGAGTTTTTTATGGACGGATTCCGGAAGTGACAACAAAGCAGATACGCAGAACGATGAAGAGTGAAGTCTGTATCTTGAACCCAGATTGTAAAGATGATCCCGTAATGTAATAACTTCCATATTTTGAAATCAAGAGTCTATTTTATTGTGAAGCTATGATTTTGTGCATATGGTATATGATGGATTGTCTCTGTGTGCAAACAATGTTATTGTAAGTAAAGGAACAGAAACGCATGTTTACAAGTATTTGTATTCGTAAATCCCCATTCCCGAACTTGTATATTGGGGTATTGTTAGTCTGTAGGTGACCAATATGCTAAACATATGGCAACTCTGATGGGATGGGGGTAACAGAGCACCTTGATGCCGGTACGTAGTGGAAAGGAGTACTTACAACAGTCTCATCATCCCGATTATCTAGAAGAGTTCGTGCAACAGACACTCTCAACATTGAAGCTTGAAGAAATTCGTCTTGAGGATGCAATTACTATTATAGAGGAAGTACAGTTTTAGATGGAAACTGGAGTTTTACCCCCCCAAGCTTTTGAAGGATTTAGTCTTTGAGTGGAAGGATGGTAAACTAGCTAAAGTATTGTGGCATGGGGAATTCAACAAGACCGACCAGCATAACCACCTGTAGGAATAGGAATACCCTATAGCGGCAGCAACGTAACCTCGCCAGAATTGTAGTTAGCTTTGATACCCTTACCTCAAACCGCTACCTTACAGACGCTTGGTAACTCGATGGCAAACAAGCACCCAGTACCAGTGTTAAATTATACCCATTTTCACGGGCAAGTGGATGAGGATCCAAATGTGCACGTACGGACATTTGAGGACCAGTACTTATGTAGCCATCGTAATATGCACGATAATCGGCACAAATTTCAAGTGTTTCAAGCCACGTTAGTCGGCGATGTAGTAAAATGGCTTATTGAGTACCCTCCCGATTACTTTTCAGCATATGATGAGTTGAAGGCGACGTTCTTAGAACGATTTTGGAGTGCTAAGAGTATTTCGGAGTTACATTCTTCACTTCAGTATATGTTGTAGAAGGAGACGGTCGAGCAGTATGCATTGGATTTCAGATCCACACTACGGTAGTTTTCGGTAGATAAATGTCCTACCGAGGAAATGCTAACAGGATTCTTAGTTGATGGACTTAAGCCACCCATTAAAGAGAAGATATATATGTACACACTTGAACGATCCCGTACGCTAGATCATATTATTGACTTAGCAATCAAGATGGATCGGAAGATGCAGTTTGCCAATTTGGGCTCTGAGAAGACTAATTTGGTATTCAAGAAGGGTGCGACCCCAGAGAAGCAGTTGTATTGCTTATGATGCAGGAATGCGGGCCATGTTACGGTTGATTATGCACTTAACCAGGTATTTTGTCCTATTTGTAACAAAACTAATCACAGTTTGGAGGAATATCGCCTTAAAGTGCGAAATACCTTGGTGGCTACTGCATAAGTAGAGGTACCTTCTTGGAAAGAGAATTTAACTGGGTATAAGCCCCAAGTTTCTACCACACAATGGCCAAATAGTCAGGATGTAGACTTGCAGGACCATCTCAATATCTGGATTCACAACAATTTTCGGAGCAGCGATGTGGCTTTCGGCAAAACAGACAAGAGTTTGGTAGAGGATGAAGATTTCAACAACCTGGGCCAGGTAACCCTAGTAATCATCTGATTTAGTGTCAGTTATGTCTACAATATGGTCATAGGCAGTGGGAATGTGAGGATGCTAAGGAATACAATCAACGGAAGTAAGAAGCGAAGCTCAAGGCACCTACGGCCAATGTGGTGACTTTGGAGTGTTTGGAGCCGACATCATCAGTAGTCACCCGGTCTCAAAAAGAGTATTCCAATGGACAAAAAGTGTATTACTTAACTCTTGTAGAAAAAAAACAAACTTTGAGGAAGGCAGTGCAGTGGGCTACGAAGTACCTGCCGCACTATGTGGAATCTCCACTATTTCCAATGGAATCTTCTGGAAAGAATCGTACAAAAAGTACAGTTCGTACGGAATTCGAAGAAATCTCGTAAGAGCCATCGATTGGTATTGGATTGAATATAGCTAGCACAAAAACAAGGTTCCGATGGGCTAAAGCAAGCGTATAAAGATTAGGAACCATCAGTAAATAAGGAGTGTTGTGAAATTCTATAGGAATCACACATTAAACTCTCTTTAGGGGCATTGCCAGAACTATTCCCCGCATTTCAAACACAATTATTACAACAACTTCGGCAAAAATATACACCTTTTGAAAATCCGAAACCCTTAGTCTCTATGGTAAGGAATGTGCTGGACCAAATAGTGGATTATGCGGTACCTATGATTACATTACAATATAAAAATAAAGCTATTTCCAAGGTTTTGATTGATGGGAGTTCTGGTATTAATATTGCATCTACCACCACTTGTAAGCAAATGGGCTGGAATAGCATTGCCCCAACTCCCTTTTTTGTTCGGATGGTAGACCAATCAAGGGTACAACCAGTAGGGCTGGTCAAAGATATCCCTATTCGCATTGCACAGGTTCTCTTTAATATTACCTTTGTTGTATTAGAACTGAAGGGGAAAAATTTAGATTATAACCTATTATTGGGCTGGCCATGGTTGCACAATGCTAAAGTTCACCAGAATTGAGATGAAAAGACAATTACCTTCCGAAGAGGAAATGCCAAGTTTTCCATCCCTTTAGATGAAGAGCAACATTGCCTTCCAGAGCATAAACCGGTGTTAGCAGAACCTCCGCATATGCTGGATGGGCTCGACGAAGATGAGGAACAACAATTTTTGGAAGCAAATAGGGATTTACTCTCGTTCGGGGTCGTTGATGTGAACTCAGTCATTAGTTGTGAATGGGACGGTATGGCAGTCGTGGTGTGTACGAAATCCCCGGAATTGCAGGCAGAGGATAGCATTGAACCAATGATCAAAGGCCCTATGGAGAATGGCAGAATACGCGTGGAAGAAGATTCCTTACAGGTAGTCAATTTGGGGACTACGAAAGAGCCTAAGCTAGTCCAAATCTATTCAGAGCTTGCTCCAGAATTCCGAATGGCCTTGATTGCCTTGTTGCAACAGTATAGGGATGTTTTAGCATGGACCTATTCTGACATGGAAGGTCTGGATCCGAAGCTTTATCATCACCAGATTTTGCTTAAACCGGATGCTATTCTAGTGATGTAGTAGTGATACAAAATGAACCCTAATTTTGCAGAAAAGGTCAAGCATGAGTTGGACAGATTGATAAGAGTCGGCTACATTGTTCCCATTGAAAATCCCGAACGAGTTTCCCCCATAGTGATTGTTTTGAAGAAAAATAAACAGTTAAGGATCTGTGTAGATTACAAGAAACTAAATGTGGCCCCTATACTCGATCCTTTTCCATTATCGTTTTTGGACAGTATGCTCGATGAGGTTGCAGGAAGGGAAATGTACTCATTCCTTGATCAAGTCCGGATGGTGGACACACACATTCCAAAAACCGCCTTCATTACGAATTGGGGAGTCTTTGCATGTATCGTCATGTGGTTCAAATTATGGAATGCACCGAGTACTTTCCAGTGCTACATGCAAAAAATCTTTGCCCCATATCTTACTTCATTTATGCGCATTTTTTTGGACGATTTCTCTGTTTTGGGCACCATGGCAGCTCATCTGGAACATTTGCAAGCTTGTTTTGATTCCTGTCGGTAAGTTCACCTTTATCTGAACCCAAATAAATCAACTTTTGCAGTTAAATGTGGCAATCTATTGGACCATGTCATTTTGGAAAAGGGCATCGTAGTGGATCCAGACAAGGTCAAAGTCATTCTCGAAACTCCCGCACCCCGCAATCCAAAGGAAGTATTTATGTTTTCTGGGTCAGGTGCGATGGCATGGTAGGCACTTACGGGGTCTAGCTCATATCATCATTCCTTGAAACAAGTTGGCACATGTGAAATCGACCGATTTTGTCTGGGCATCTGAAGCACAAACAACATTTGAGCCCTTACAAAAAATGCTAGCAACCACATTAGTACTAAAAGCTCTAGAGTGGACATAGTCATTTCATGTATGTGTGGACTCTTCAGATCGTGCTATTGGAAGGGTTTTGATGTAGAAGGAGGATCGAAGTTGGTTCCACCCTGTGTACTATGCTAATCGATGACTCACAACTATTGAACAGAATTATTCGACGAGAGAACGCGTCTGCTTAGGTCCAATCTATTCAATTAAGAAGTTCTGACATTACTTGTTGGGTTGCACATTTACTTTTCATGTCGATCACAGTGTGTTGTTATATTTGGTTAAACAGCAGAATTTGGAAGGCCACCTGGCTCGGTGGGTCCTTCTTTTACAAGAATTTGAATTTGCTATCGTCCATCGCCTAGGCTCTAGTCATGCTATTGCAGACTTTCTTTCACGCATCGATCATGGGGAACCTTCTGACGGAGTTGATGACTCTCTACCGAATGCGAAAGTTTTTTCGATAGTTGAAGTGGAGACCGCACCTCTCACCTACCCCACATGGTATGAAGAAATGCTCAGTTTTCTGGAGAATGGCATTGCTCCATCTTACTTTTCTGCAGCACGAAAAATACTTGGCCTTCATAGTCGTCAATTTACTATTATTATGGGCCAACTGTATCATAAGGATCCAAATGGCATTTGGATGCACTGCATTCCTCCACACGAGGTGCAGGCCGTCATTTCGAAGGCTCATGCTAGCGAAGTTGGTGGACACTTCAGTCATTCGATTATGGTGTGGAAAATTTAGTAGTCTGGCTTATGGTTGCCAACTATGTACTCCGATGTGCAACATGCGGTACGGACGTGTGATCCCTGCCAACGCACTCGGGAACCTCGCGCTAGCCAGCACTTTCCATTGCAGTCGATTTTGCCCCTCGAACCTTTTCAAAAATGGGGATTGGATTTCATTGGTCCCATCAAACCCCCTACTATGCATACTAGAGCCATGTACATTTTAACTTGTACGGATTACTGTACACATTGGATCAAAGCATGGGCCAACTAAGCAAGCTACTGCACAGACTGTAGCCCAGAAATTGCAGAATGATATCTTTCCGTGTCGTGGCTTACCACTGTAATTAGTTTTTGATCGAGGAACTCATTTTTTGAATCAGTTGATTGTTGAACTCACCACAGATTATCAAATTAAGCATAAATTTAGTGCTCTTACTATCCTCGGGCGAATGGATTGGCAAAGAGTACTAACAAGGTGTTACTACATATGCTCCCAAAATTGTTGCTGGATTCAATGGATCAATGGGAGACGATGCTTCCCACAGTCATTTGGGCTTACAGGAATGCTTATAAAGTTTCAATTAGTAGCACACCTTTGAAATTGCTCTTTGGACAAGAGGCCATACTACCCTTTGAATTTGTGGTACCCAGTCTCCGGAATGCATTGCTGAAACGGTTGGTTCCGGAGGAGTCTTTTGCGTATCGAATGGATCAATTGTGGTGACTAGATGAGCAGTGTTATCATAGCCTTTTGCTGCTCGAGGAAGTTCAGAGCTGTCAGAAGTTGTGGCATGATCGTAATCTCCGAACTAAGATTTTTCACTCGAGGTTTGTATTTTCACTCCAAAATGAAGGGAAAGACAGGTAAACTAAAATTACGATTGATAGGTTTGTTTCGGATTCATGAGATGTGTGGACTCATCTCATTTCGATTGGCTATGTTAGCCGAAGAAGTTCTTCCAATTGTTATTAATAGGTCTAAGCTCAAGCCCTATCATTATTCTCGTTAAAATTCATATTAAAAAAAAAAGGCTTTTAAATACGAATATTATCATCGAATACATCGGATCCTGGGATCTCAGGCATGATGCACACTTTAACTACTTAACATGCAATCGTACAGGCAATCAATGAACGGCGGCGGCCACAACATTTCAAATCTGATGATTGTTTCTTATTTTGAGAGCCAGTAATCAGTGTAGATTTGCAAGTTACGATCCCTTAATCACTCATCATGGCACAGACTCGCAAGTCTCTACATAGGCAAGTCGGGCATAAAAGGTTGTGCACTTTGCCAAATTTGGCTTGGTGAGTTTGCGTACAGGGCAACTACAGCAAACAGAGCTCTCATGCATTAGAACAACAAAGAAGATGAATAGAAGCATAGCGATGGCGGTCTCTTTCTATGACTGTCACCTTATCTACATTCCAAAGAAGTTATCACAGGAGAAAAAGGAATGGTTTGAGTGCAGGGACTCCTGCAATGCACAATGCTAGATTGGCGCAGCATTAGGCCTCACCCGCAAGCGAAGGATATTGCCATGGAGATAGCTAGGCAAACAGAGGGCAACAACATCAACTCACAGAATATCAACATTCACCTCAGTCAGAAGTGTTCCAATTGGAAGTGGAGTTAATTACTTAGAGATTTCATGTGGCTAAGGAGGGCATTACATCGAGCACGGAGCCTATCGATGCTGCAAAAATTTGCACATTACTCAGCAAACCATGTTCGAGTGAATACAGATTTGCGTAGTTGCCGGACGACAACCCTTTGAAGTGGGGAATGCTGTTAACGACAATGATCATCAACTTGCAAGCTAAGCATTACGGAGTGTCCTAGTAGCTTTATGCCTTGGTGAAGGAACTACAAAGACCCAAGTAAATTGGGCAGAAATTATTTTTCGGAAGCTGAAGAAGGAAGTTCGGAGATTGTTTCGACGTGCCGGACGAGCTGTGAATGTAGTGCTGGACTCCAAGGTGGGAGTAGTTTTTTCTTCGCTTTTTACAACTTCGATGTACTTACCTCGAGAATACACAGTATGCTTGAGTAAGGTATTTTTACAACTTTTAAAGAAAAGAGCGATAGAGCGGAAATATGGAGATAATACTTCTCAGGAGCAGGCGCAGACCGACATTGATGAAGAGGATGAGTCCAGAAGGTGACAAGTGAAGGAGAATCAGCGGTGGGAAGCCAAGAGGAAGGCCAAGGAAGAAGTCGAGAGGAAGGCCAAGGAAGAAGCCGAGAGGAAGGCCAAGGAAGAAGTCGAGAGGAAGAGGCAGCACGAAAACAGGAAGAAGAAGAGAGACAATGACTTCTCGAGGAAGAGGAGACTCAGAGAAGAGAAGGGCCAGAAAGGGAAGAAAGAGCTACCAAAGAGGAGAGATGTCGGAAACAACAACAAGAACAAGGTGGATGTTTCAAAGGGTCTTCAAGCAAAATACCAGTCTTAAATACATTTCAAGGTTGCAGGATAGTGGAGTGGAGAACTAAGGAAGGCAGGGTGAAGTTATCCCCACTCCGGTCCACCAATGTTATCTATCCATGGATGTACAATGATGAAACCGTTCGTCCGGAGATACTTGGAGACCTAGCCCATGGATTGGCCTGGAGTTTGATAAAACTCGAAGAATTTCAAAATAAATATAATTCTATGATTTTGGAGAAATATAAATGGTTTATAGTGTGGGAGCAGATGACAGCTGGCATTAACCAACTCCAATCTGAGGCAGAAGTTGTCAGAGTTGAGAGTACTGCTAGAGACAATATGATTAATGAAGAATTAGTGGATGAATTGAATGAGGTGTTGAAATAAAATAACACTTTAAAAGTCATTGTGGAAGAGAAGTCTAAAAGCATAGCCCGATTACAAGCGGAGGTAAGACAAACACAAAAGTCGAATAAAAAATTGAAGAAGAGTAATAAGGAGTTAGCTAGGAAGTTGTAGAAGGCCAAACAGGAAGTGCAGAAGCTAAAGGCAAAGGTTAAAGATCAGAGCGGGGAAATGAAAAGACAAACTATATCGACCGCAAAAGTGGAAGAAAGACTAGCAATCTGGAATTCGGAATTTACTGCTTTAGAAGAAAAGCTTCGGATTGTGTAGGAGAATTTAGATACAGTGCAGGCACAAGTTGCATGAATACCTAAACTGGAGAAACAAGTAGATCAATCGAAGCAGCATTGTGTAGATGTGCAGATGCAAATATCGTGTTGGCAGATAAGGAAGCGAAAGTGGAGAAGCTCCGGAAAGATGCTTCAGTTTTGGAAATCACCTGTAAAACTAAGTTAGAAGAAATGTCAAAGATCGCTATGGAAACTATGAGTAATTTATTGAATGTAACGATAGCATTTGATAAACTATTAGAAGGATTCCAGCAGTAGATTCCCAAATTAGAAGCTTCTTCAATTAGTTATAGAAGTGCTAGTCAGCAATTATTAGATCCTAAGGAGTTTTTTGAAGCATAAATATTATTAACTGAGGAAAATATTAGAGAAATGTTCAATGAGTTGCAGTATGATATAGAAAGAATTATGTTTCCAAAAATGCAGAATCAAGATGATGATTTTTAGACTTATATATTTTGTAATTAGTGGGTTCGGATCCATCGTGCATGCCAGTGTTAGCAGCCAATGTGGACTAACTACTTTTGTAATTACAATTCTTATTTTCAATGTAATAGAATGGAGGTTTACGGAGATATCAAGAGTTTCCGGCAATTATAATTTTCTTATTCCATATTTCTGAAGGTCAGAATGGTGTGAAGCCCTTAACCTTTCTTACGAAGTTCGGTGTCAAGTTTTTTACGAACGGATTCCGAAAGTGACGAATATGGAACAAGTAGATATGAAGAACGATGAAGAGTGAAGTCTGTATCTTGAATCCAGATTATAAAGATAATCCCATAATGTAATCGCTTCCATATTCTGAAATCAAGAGTCTATTTTACTGTGAAGCTATGATTTTGTGCATATGGTGTATGACAGATTGTGTTTGTGTGCAAACAATGTTATTGTAAGTAAAGAAATAGAAATACATGTTTACGAGTATTTGTATTCGTAAATCCCAGTTCTTGAACCGATATATTGGGGTATTGTTAGTCTATAGGTGACGAGTACGCTAAACACTACTCAGTCTTCACGATATTGATACAAATGTACATGAGATATTTCTATTATTCAAAGAAGAAAACAAGTTTTCCTTCTATCCATTGCTAGTTATGTGCATCATACTTTAATGGTTATATGACAAATGAAGTGCAAGAAAATAGTTGTATTATTTATATGTATATTTATGTATCCGTCCTTGAATGTATATTTGTGTCTATATATAGTTAGAACATACATACATGCATCACACGTACGTACATACATACATGCATGCACACATACGTAGATACATACATGCATACACATGTTTTTTTAAGTGTTGTAATTCATAGTATGTACAGAGATGCATGACTGTTAGACGATAATAACTCAATCCAACTTTCGGAAGAGTATTATCGGGTCCTCGGGTTCTTGGGAGTGGTAGGGGTCTGTTAAACAGAGGCCCTGTACTATTTTCCCAATCCTTTACACAATCGCAAGTATTCTCTCATGACTTAACACCGGGAGTGAGTTTGAATATTGACTACTCTTCGGCACAGTGATTGTTAGACTATTCGAACCGAATATGCTATGATAATAGCGTAGTGATCCATCCGTAACTTACAACTATTAGAATTCGTTCACTACTTGAATTTTTCTCAGTGAGAGGATTCCATATAACCGGTAAACACACCGAACAAAATACACAGACAACCCGGATCGAGATTAAATCAAACTTTTCGTATACTGGCGCAAGTTACAGACTTCTACCGCAATTAATAACTTTTACGACTTCTATTCACACACAGATCTTTACCGAATACTCAGTAATCACAGTTTATCGTATAGAACCTGGTCACTTAACCGAAAAGGTACTAAACTTGGTTATTACACAGTCTCACGCCAGACAACAAACACACAATTTCACAGCCGAGAAACACAGAATCATATATAACTGATCATCAAATAGACTCACAACATCACAAACTACCCAATGAGAATCGATTCAACCAAAGAATAGCAGAATAATTAAATATGAATAGAATGGAACAGTACTCAATGTCCTCAGCAATATCTCATACACAGTTTTTAAAGTATGTTACTCGCGGTCTCCGAATACTTCAGTTTCGATGTGATCAACCCTATTCACTACAGTGCGTAACAGAACAGAGACGTATCTATCCTTCTGTCTCTCTCAAATACATTCCTGTTAACTATCACTCCAAGAGTCTGTTTAACATCGTAAACTCTGCTCCACCAGTCGAACGAAGCGACGACGCGACGACAGAACTCTTTTCTCTTCCTATCTTCTGCTTTTTATTGCTTTCGCATTCTCCATCTACCGACTCTTGCGAAATTTCCTACATCTCCGTCATTTCAGCCGCAAGTCTTGTTTATCCTTCTTCTGCGGTTGCGGTTGTCTCGCTCCGTCAGCCTTGTAACACTGGCACGCACGGTGGACTCGAACCCGCAAGTGCAATACTGTAGATGATATCCTTTTGCCTGGGCTATCCTCCTGTTTTCTTTCTTTACATGCATCAGAAAGACTCTGGCTAGTCGTTCATAATGTCCGTATCTTGTTGGTGATTCAGCAAATATCTTTCAATCCCGAATGTATCACTGTACGTGATAGGTCGTCTCTTTCTCCAGAACTTCCTCAAACTCGTATAGCTGGTCTAGTTGCCTCTTCATGAAGTTCTGCTTTCTTATATGCTTCTTGATCATGTGCTTTAAGCGCTTCGTCTATGGAATCAAAGTTCCCTCTGTGCTGTTGAATCCATGTCTTCTGCAGAAGTCATGTAACCATACAGTATCCTATCACCACCTGGCTGAAATATCCTTTTACAGTGTCTGTCGGTCCATGCCAGGATTTTAACTCCCCAATTCTTTCTGATCGCACTTGTTCTAGTGGCGGAACAAGTCCACTGTCTCCAGGGTAACTTAGCAAACTGTAGGAGTTCGGTCCTCTGGTGATGTTTGTCGAATTTCTTGCGTTATCTTCACCATCAACATCCTCACTCACATTCTCCACCAAATCCTCGTCACTATCCTGTTCGTTTCGCCTTTCGTCTTCCGAATCGCTAGAAATGATCACTTCTTCCCGAAGTCGTATTCGCATTTCGTCGCTCCTTGTCTTGTTTTCGTTTGCATCAGCACCATCCTTGACGCTATCTTGCTTCATCACCCTAAACCCTAAACCTTGTAGTATCGGTTCTGTGTAAGTATGCGCTCCCTGAGTCGTCATCTCAGTATATCTATGCAGAAAAATACTTTGCCAGGTATACGCATTTATAAGTGCTAGACCTTGAGCTGCCACTTGTTAGAATGATGATACTTCGGGCATAACACTTCATGCTGCTTACTAAAATTGTAGAATCAAAATCATCATTCTGGAAATCGATGCTGGACTTGGAACGTCTTTTACATGTGCGAAAAGTATTATGCACAAAAAATCATGACTTTTATTAAAATATACCAGTACAACACCGGATTTGTAGGCCCGAAATCTATAGTTATGCTTCGAGACCTTCTAAATACATATTTCTAGCTGACCGAAAGATACGGGCAATCTTTTTCTTAAGCATTTCTAATACACTTTTCAGGGTATCGGGTTCTAATAATTGGGCATCTGTGCGTACCGAACTGAGAGCAATAGCTCCCGAAAGCAAATTTTCTGCCTCTGTTTGTAAGAAAGCTTCCTGTAAATAAAATTCATTGGCCAATGCTACATCTCTGGCCGTCTTCATATCTGTTACTTGTTGCTGCATTCGATGGATATAATCATTTTTGTTACATACTTGATTCTCGAGTCTTTCTAACTGTTGGTTCAGGAACTGGATTGTTTTGTAAAATGCATCTCTTTCCCTTTTCGTATCTGCTAGTCGTTTCTGTTTCTGAGGCTCTTCAATGAGATACTTATGCAGTATGTTGTTGGTTGTTGATAAACTGTTTTTTGTTGTATCCAACTCGAATTCTGTTTGGGTTAACCGCCTTCTAGTTTCTTCCAGTAAGTTGCCTAATGCTATTCTGCCATCTTCTGCATCTTTGAAGTTCTGTGTTAACCTATTAATTTCTGCAGTGGCTTCTGTCAACATTTCTTTATGATTGTTTATTGTTTCCAGAGCTTCATCCCGCTGTTTTGTTATATCTGCCTGATCACTGAGTCGTTCTTGCAACTGTCTCACTTGCTCTTGTAGGGCCTGATTTTCTGCTTTTACTGTGTATACTTCTTCTTGAAGCGGAGTGATATCGGCTTCCAATATTTCTATTTTATGCTGCAACTCCTTGTAAATGTTGTCTGTATCAGCTCTCATCTGAGCAGGTAATTGCTTGGAGAGGTTAATAAGAAACTGTCCAATTGATGCTAATTCGGAAAACACCTGAACAGATTGTGTTTGTGGACGTTGTCGCGGTTGGGCAGACGTATTGGTGCGTAATTGGTAAGAATTCGGTGGTGAATAGTTAGGGGAAGAGGATGATGTATGGTCAGGATGGTCTTGGATGGGATGTGCTTCCTATTGCGGTGGTAAAATAGGACGAGCTGTGTTAGAACTAATTACCTTATTTGCCTCTTGTTGTTCATTCGCTGAGAAACCGACATCTGTTGTTTCTGCTGCCTCCAGGAGCTTATCCAGTGCATCATTAGTAGGTTGACGTTCATGGATTTGTTGGTTCTCTTGCTGCTGCTGTTGACAGACTTTATCAGTTGATATTGCTTCCGTTTCAGTTTGCTTTTGCGTTTGTAAGTGCTCGGATGCTAATGAATATGTTGATGATTCCTGGTGCATCGATGTATTTGTATCATGGAACTTCTCTTCCTCTTGATGCTTGGCCTCTATTTCTGCTTCCTTGTTTTGTTGATCAGCTTCATTCTCTACTTGTACGTCCTGCTGTTGTTCGTCTTCCTTTTGTGTTACTCCACCTGAATGCTGATCGACCTCCTGTTGTACTTCTTCGTCTTGTTCGACTGAACCTACATTCTTACTTTCAAAAGAACTGATTCTGATCCGTTTTCTTCTGAATAACTGATTAATCTCCTCTTCATCTTCTTCGTCTTCATCTAAAGGTTGCGCTGATTCTTCAATCTGTAACACTGGTCCTCTTGGTGGTGGTTGTGCTTGCATTATAGTTGGAAACAGAAATGATAAAATGTGTGGTAGTCGAGACCTCGGGGTTTTACCTTTGTTAACTTGCTTCATAATTGAGACGCATTCCTTATGAATACGTTGAAAGAAGAATGACGCAAAGTTAACAGGTTCTCGGGCAGCTATATCTATGGCAGAATAAAATGGTCGAGAGATACCATAGGTACGTTTCTGAAAGTTGAGTATAGCAACGAGGAATTGTAGTGCAGTTCTTTCGGGTTCTGGTCGACAGAGAATGGCGTATTCATTAGATGAAAATCGCGGGAACAATTCTGCCATTCGGGTTGCCGAGATCATGGGGAGATTCTCGAGGCCTTGTGGAGTCAAATGGTAAACTTCTGCAAACACTTGGAATGTGATCACAGTTCTAGACGGTAAGGAAAGGAAAACCCATCGTTTCTCAGTGGGAGATACTCGAGCGATAGCGGAAATGATCTGTGCGAAGAAGGGGTGAGCTTCTACTGAGTGCCAGGGCAACTCGGCGAAACTACCCAATCCTCGTATATGCAGATAATTTCCTACTTCAGCAGGGATACCATCGGCAAAAGCTGTATAGTTTGCTAGGGATTCCATTACACAGAGATGCAAGACGCAGAACACAAGTATTCAGAAACTATGGCCGTGATCGCAAAAGACTAAATTACCTATCCGGCGAGTTTAAGTGAGTTATATAAGAAATCTGTATAGAGAATATTTTAAACGGTACTAATTATACAAAACGGACAGTAATGTCTATATCTGTCGTGCATGCATGCAAAGATAGAAAAAAGGAGCGGGCGGCTGGACATAAATAGATATTAAAGTATGGCGATTACACTTATTTTATTGATTACACCGAATTAAAACAAAAAGACAAAAAGAAATTTAAAAAATTTGTGGTACGCTGTGTACCCTTGTTATAGCCGATGTGGCGCTACTTGATACGGCCGTAGCTTTGAACCGTTTATCACTTTTGGAAGTGGTTGTCCAGTCAATGTAGTCAATCGAAAAGTAGCCGGACCAATTTGTTCTGAAATCTTGAATGGACCGAACCAACGTAACTTGAATTTTCCTGCTGATCTATTGGACTTCGCATTGTAAAAAAGAACAAGCTGTCCTACCGAAAATACTTGAGTCTTTAAATTTCGGTCATGTGTCTTGGCCTGTCTTAATTGAATTTCCTTCATAGTTAAGAAACTGAGCCATCGGTGTTCATCTAATTCTCTAAGTGTTTCCAAGCGAAATACCAATGACTCTTCGGGTAACAGCTTCTGAGACGTTGCTACTCTTAAACTTGGTATTACAATTTCCATCGGAGCTATTGCTTCTAGTCCATAGGCTAACTTAAATGGTGTCAAGCCGGTGGTTACCTTATATGTAGTGCGATAGGCCCATAAGACTGCAGGTAGCAACTGATCCCATCTTTCCGGTGTTTCTCTAGTCAATTTCTGAAGCATATTTAGCAAGGATTTGTTGGTACTTTCTACCAATCCATTTGCACGAGGATAATATGGTGAGCTGAATTTATGACTGATCTGGAATGACTGTGTTAATGCTTTCATCAACTTGTTCATAAAATGAGTACCCTGATCTGAAACAAGCTCTAGTGGCAATCCAAATCTTGGAAAGACATCTGATAATAGACATTTCGCTACCTCAACTGCTGTAGCCGAGCGTAATGGCCATGCTTCTGCCCACCTGGTTGCGTAATCTGTGCAAGTCAATATATACCTGTTATTGCTGACTACCGCGGGAGGTGTGATTGGACCAATGAAATCAAGACCCCATTTCTGAAATGGTTCTAAAGGAAGTACTGGATGAAGTGGAAAGTAATGGCGTTGTAATGGTTGTCCAGTTCTTTGACAGCTATCACAAGTTCTGATAAATTCCAATATATCTCTGTACATAGTTGGCCACCAAAGTCCACTTTGCAGGATTTTTCGGTGAGTAAGATCTGCTGCAAAATGTCCACTGGAAGGAATTGAGTGAGCCAAAGTGATAACTGAGTTAACTTCATGTGGTGGAATACAGCGAAGTAGGATTCCGGTATGATCTGTGTAATATAATTCTCCAGCAACTAACCGGAATCGTCGACTAAAACCTGCAATTTTTCGGCGTGTAGCTGTGGGGACTTCAGAAGGTAGATATCCACTTGAAAGGAAGGTCAATAACTGATCATAATACGTAGTTGGCACTGGTTGGTTTGACAATTCTTCAGTAGTTGGTTCTGAAGTATAAATGGCTGGCGTTGTATCATTTATACCAACCGGAGGTTCACCTGAATCTAAGCGTGATAAAAAGTCTGCTAAGGCATGTGAACTACCTGGCCGATGAATGACATCATAGTCGAATTCTTGCAATAGTAGAACCCATCGTGCTAGGCGGCCACCGATATGTTGCTGTCGAACCAAGTAAACCAGTGCAGCGTGATCGACATGAAATGTAAATTTTCGGCCCAATAAATAATGCCTGAATTTTTTTTACCGAATATACTAATCCTAAGCATTCCCTCTCAGTTACCGAGTAGTTCTTCTCTGCAGGTGCTAATCTTGTGCTAGCATAGTATACTGGTCTAAACCATTTATCTGTTTGTTGCATTAGTACACTTCCTATTGCTATATCAGATGCATCAACAAATACGTGAAATGGGTGATCCCAATCTGGTGGCTGTAAAATGGGAACCTGTGTTAATAACTGTTTCAGTCGATCAAATGCTATCTGACATTACTGAGTCCATTCGAATTGCCTTGTAGTCTTGGAAATTAATTTGTTCAGTGGTATTGTCACATGAGCAAGCCACCGTAAATGCCTTCCATGCCATCTCACTTGTCCCATAAATCGCATTACTTCCTTAGGTGTATTAGGCACTGGAGCTTCTAATACTGCTGAAATTTTATCAGGATCAACTTGAATACCCTGAGCTGATATGATGTGACCAAGTAACTTTCCACATGAAACCGCAAACACAGATTTGTTTGGGTTTAAACACAATCTATATTCTCTACATCTCTGAAAGCAACATCGTAAATGTACTAGATGTGCGATCATTTTACCGAAAATTGAAAAATCGTCAAGGTATACTTGCATGAATGAGGTAAGATAAGGAGAAAATATCTCCTGCATACATCTTTGAAATGTGCTTGGTGCATTCCTCAATCCAAACCACATTACTGTACAAGCAAAGACACCCCAATTTGTAATAAATGCAGTTTTTGGTATATCCTCTTCAGCCATTCTTACTTGGTTATATCCACTGTATCCATCTAGAAATGAATACATCTCATGACCTGCTACTTTGTCAAGCATCGTATCCAAAAAAGGAATCGGAAAGGGATCCGGTATTATTGCAGCATTTAATTTTCGATAATCTACGCAAATTCTCAATTGTTTGTTTTTCTTTGGTACAATTACAATTGGTGAAATCCATTCCGCATGTTCTATTGGTACTATGAATCCCACTTTTAATAACCTATCAAGTTCAGCCTTTACCTCAGATGCATAATGTGGGTTCATCCGGTAGCTGGTTTGCCTTATCGGTTTTGCTTCTGGTTTTAGCATAACTCTGTTAGATACGAGGATCCAGGCCCTTCATGTCTTTGTAATCCCATGCAAAGACGTCAGTAAATTCTTGGAGTAGCTTGATTAAATCTGCTTGAAAAGCTTCAGGTAAGTTTTGCTTTATCTTTACAGGACGAGGGTGGTCTTCATCTCCAAGATTATAAGTAATTAACTGATCTTCTGGAACATAAAATTGTTGATATTTCTCTGTATCAGCTGATGGTTCGAGAAGTTGCTGTAATTCATTACCTTGAATCGAAATGGTATTTTCCTCCTTAATTTCTTCGACAATGGGTATTACTGTACATACTGAAGCATTCCAAGTATCTACCACAGACTGTAGATCAATAGTTCCTACTGTCATCAAATCAACATTATTCTTCAGAAATTCTTCTTCTTCGTCATCCGACAATCCATCTAACATATGGACTGGTTCGGCGAAATATGGTCGAGCATGTAACTCACAGGGTTGTATAGCATCTAATTTTACAACACATTTGCGATTTTTATCTTTGAACGTAAGTTCCTGGGCTGACCAGTCTTGAATTACCTTGGCTTGTTTCAACCAAGGACGACCGAAAAGTAGATTGTAGTCTAGGGTGGATTCCGGTAATTCTAAAACAACAAAAGTCATCTTGAATGTTGTGTCTTGTACAGTTATAGGTATATCTCGGACCAGTCCTACTGGATGAACTCTAGATTGATCAGCCATCCTAACAAAGAATTGAACTGGTTCTACCTTAGTCCATCCTAGCTTTTTACAAAGTGACGCAGTGGCAATATTCACGCCGGACCCCCCATCAATTAAAACTTGTGGAATTTGATGTTTATGAAACCATACCGTAATCAGAGGAACTGAGTGATCTACCGTAGAGTCTGGCTCTGGTTGTACTGTTGCAGTAGCCGGAATGCAAGCAGATTTTGTAGCAGAATGTTGTTGAAATTGTTGGCGTATTCCTGGTACTAATGCCAGTAATTGCCCGAAAGGCAATGTGATGGATGCTTTTGACAATATATCCCAAGTTGGTTGCATTTGATTTGCATCTTCCTTACCTGTTGAAGACGAAGCTTGGTCTGAAGGTGGTAATTCTACTGCAGATGATGTTCCTGCTTTTGCATTGTCAGCATGAACTTGTGTGGTATCTGGGGACTGGATCACTGGAGTAGGTTCTGGAAAAACAGGTGGTTCTACGGTAGTCCACTGGCTAGCCTTATGATACATTCTGTGTTGTTCACGTATCCCTGGCTCAAATAATTCTGCTGCTGGTTGCAATTGTTTACTGGAACGGGTTTGAACTGCTGCTGCCTGCGTCTCTACAGGTGTAATTGTTACCACATTGGCCATTGGGTTTTGACGTTCCTTTTTCCTTTGATCATATTCCGCTGCATCTCTACAGAATCTTCTAATATGGCCCAATTGTCCACAGAAATGACATCGAGGTGGTGGTAAATTTTGATTTTCCGGTGGTGGTCCATTCTGCCAGCGTGGTGTGTTATAGTTGTTGTTCCTCTGTCCTCGATAATGTCGATACCCTTGTTGTTGATTGTGTCTCAAATGTGGGGGTACATATTGATTGGATGACTGCCCTTGCTCTTGAATAATTGCATTAACTGTTGCTGCTCCTTGTCTTCTAGCATTGTATGCACAATTCTCAGTGGTATGTCCCACAATGTTACAGATGGCGCAATAAGTTTGATTTAACGCACACTGGGCACTAGTATGTCCTGAATTCTTGCAAGTGGTGCAATATACTTGCCTAGTTATATCTTCAGCCACATGTTTGTTTGTTTTAATCCATTCCAAATCTTCTGAGAATCCACCAACTTTGTTTTCTAGCTGAAGGGTCATTGCTATCACTGCATCGAGGGTCATGGCTCCTACACATCTTATAATCATGATTTGCCTAAGTTGAGGAAGCAAGCCATTGATAAACCACTGTGTAATAACATCGTCTGGTAAATTAGCATGGGCCTGGGGTAGCTGTCTTAAATGAGTTCTGAAATGGGTAGCATACTCCTGTACAGTTTGATTTGGTTTCTGTCTATTGTTCTGTAAATACTCAAAGATCTCTGCAGGATTTTTTTTTAGCCTGAATCGCTGCAGAAAAGCGTCTCGTACTGCTTCATAAGTACCGAAATGATTAATATCATATTCAGTAAGCCATCTTGCTGCTTCATTCACGAGTGTAGATTGAAAAACAATTGCTTTGTACGCCGGATCCGGTGGATGGTTGAGGACAGCGTAACTGATTTCGAAGGTGCGTACGTGAGCATCTGGGTCATCTCCTGGAAACCCACTAAACTTTGTGTATGTTACTCCCGTTGAAGCCAATCTGGGTTGACCTACTTGTCGTTGTAGTTGTTCATTCATCGTAAATGTATTATACACTCCTTTTGTAATTCTGGGTTGAGTTTCTGAACTACCAGAATTTGTTTCGCCAAATGGCACACTTTCCGGTGCAATTAGCTTACTTACTATATTGCGAATTTCTGTTTCGAATAGTCTTCCTTCCTCCTTGATATCCAAAGTAGGAGGACTTGCTCCCAAACGTTGTAGTTGAGCTGAAGATTCAGCCGAAAGTGCTGAATCGTCACCGAAAAACTGTGTTTTTCTTACCGAAATTCCACCGGAAGGATTCAAAATCGTGACTGGATACAGCGTAGATTCGCTTGTATTAATTTCCTTCCCTAAAGTGTTTCTAATCGTATCTGAATCTATTCCGAAGACTTTTATGCTAGATTCCAACTTCGTCTTGGTCGGTTCCAAAATTGCTGTATTTTCGACAGTCTGTACCGTAGTAACACCAGGCAATTCGAGAGATGTACTACGTTCTACCGTAATTTCACCGGAATCAGTGTTATCGTTTGTCACTTTTTCGACAACTGGGTCAGGTCTAATTGTACTAGTACCTCCCAAAGTTGTTCTTAATATCCCTAACTGATGATTCTTGGGATACTTTTCTCCTGATCGAGTAATCGGCATGTAGCATTTCCGTACTGATCATATAGTATTACGAACACACAGTATCGCAACAATCTGAGTCTGTTGCTACTGCCTTTCCAACAAAATTTTAATTTGAACAAAATACCAGGCAATCTCAATGCCACATCCCCAGTAGGATCGCCAAATGTTAGACGATAATAACTCAATCCAACTTTCGGAAGAGTATTATCGGGTCCTCGGGTTCTTGGGAGTGGTAGGGGTCTGTTAGACAGAGGCCCTGTACTATTTTCCCAATCCTTTACACAATCGCAAGTATTCTCTCATGACTTAACACCGGGAGTGAGTTTGAATATTGACTACTCTTCGGCACAGTGATTGTTAGACTATTCGAACCGAATATGCTATGATAATAGCGTAGTGATCCATCCGTAACTTACAACTATTAGAATTCGTTCACTACTTGAATTTTTCTCAGTGAGAGGATTCCATATAACCGGTAAACACACCGAACAAAATACACAGACAACCCGGATCGAGATTAAATCAAACTTTTCGTATACTGGCGCAAGTTACAGACTTCTACCGCAATTAATAACTTTTACGACTTCTATTCACACACAGATCTTTACCGAATACTCAGTAATCACAGTTTATCGTATAGAACCTGGTCACTTAACCGAAAAGGTACTAAACTTGGTTATTACACAGTCTCACGCCAGACAACAAACACACAATTTCACAGCCGAGAAACACAGAATCATATATAACTGATCATCAAATAGACTCACAACATCACAAACTACCCAATGAGAATCGATTCAACCAAAGAATAGCAGAATAATTAAATATGAATAGAATGGAACAGTACTCAATGTCCTCAGCAATATCTCATACACAGTTTTTAAAGTATGTTACTCGCGGTCTCCGAATACTTCAGTTTCGATGTGATCAACCCTATTCACTACAGTGCGTAACAGAACAGAGACGTATCTATCCTTCTGTCTCTCTCAAATACATTCCTGTTAACTATCACTCCAAGAGTCTGTTTAACATCGTAAACTCTGCTCCACCAGTCGAACGAAGCGACGACGCGACGACAGAACTCTTTTCTCTTCCTATCTTCTGCTTTTTATTGCTTTCGCATTCTCCATCTACCGACTCTTGCGAAATTTCCTACATCTCCGTCATTTCAGCCGCAAGTCTTGTTTATCCTTCTTCTGCGGTTGCGGTTGTCTCGCTCCGTCAGCCTTGTAACAATGACGTAGGCTAAATATTACATGCCTCTCCAGTAAAGCCAAAAAAAAAACGGTATAGATAAAAATGATTCAAAAGAAAAGCCCAAACATTCATGAGAAGCCGGCCGCATAAAAGTGAATCAAGATCAATGCTCAAAGCTAAGCATAATAATAGATTGTGAGATAGACCATAAAATCCAACGTAGAAGATGATCAACGGAGAACATAGATCAATGCTCAAAGCTAAGCATAATAATAGATTGTGAGATAGACCATAAAATCCAACGTAGAAGATGATCAACGGCCCACATGGAGGAAGAATGTGTGAGAAGTAAAAGTTTAGAACCGATTTTAAAAGAAGATTCAAAGCATGATGGATAAGAAACGAACATCGAGATCATTACACCGACACAATATACCCAAAATCTCAAAAAACATGGTGTTGTTGATATATTTCTGTAGTGATGTGTGTGAACACACTTAGGATTGTTGGGGAATTTTTTTCCCCTCTTGAAGAAGGATTTTTTCTCGGTTTCTATATATGCCTACAACCCTAAGGGGTTACTTCACTTAGTAAATCATTCATTGTTGTGTTGTGGTTCAAGCTTCTTCTTCCTCCTCGTGCTATTAGTGTGGTTCCGCATACCTCAAACTCCAATAATTGGTATTAGAGCACGTCATCGCTTTATCTAGGGTGTCATCAATGCCCTTTCAGTCAGAATCTCAGAATCACATGAAAATTGGTAAGCATTCTCAAGGCGATTACAAGTTCAAAACAACTTTGCTATGTGACATCAAAATTCTGATATGAGCTCGTTTTGGCCTCCAAACGCACTATTGCAATGCCTATGTAGGCAACTTTGTCCTTTTGTGCCAAACATATATACAAGTTTTGGTTCGCTAGTACAAGTGTGTTGAAGTTTGCTACAAGTTTAGCAAAGCTAGATAGGGTGGTTCTGTTCAACTTGTTAAAATACAATCATCTTTTGCATTAAGGCATTTGGTCATTGCCATGGCTAAAAGCAATGACATATTATGTATGTTGGTTGTTGAGGATAAGTTGGATGGTATTAATTACCCATTGTGGCATATATGATGCTTCATGTATGGTAGCAAAAGGATTGTGGAATATTGTGAAGGGTGTTGAAAAACATTCTATTACACTTACAAATAAAGTTATTGAAGGTGATGTAGATGGTGTTGAAGATGATGATCTTCAAATTCATGTTCATGTTACATTTCCTCCTGCACCTACTACAGAGCAACTTTGTTGGGATGGCAGAGATGCTAAGGGACATGCATTGATAGCCTTGTCTATCAAACGTGCCATTATCACTCACATTTGCTCTTGCAAAATAACAAATGATGCTTGGGTTACACTTACTACTCTATACTAGGCAAGAAATGAGGCTCATGTTGCTTACCTCCAAAAATAGTTGGAGAGTGAGCATGTGAATGAAGGAGATTCTATGGATGATTTTTTTATAAAGATCAAATATTTGAAGGAGAACTTGATTTTTGTTGATGAAATCTTGCCAACTAGTTCACGTGTGCATAATATTCTTAATGGTCTTCCAAATTTATATATGAGTTTTGCTTCTACTCTTTTATTGATGATGAAAGGCAATCCAAATGCCTCAACATTTGATAATTTAGTCTTTGCTTTGTTGCAGGAAGATCATTCCAATATGCATGTTGAAGATCAAGCTTTCCTAGCTAGTCAAAAGGATATGTAAATGGAGCTCATCTAGTAGTGAGCAAAAATCTACTAATGCTACACACTTGAAGAAGGAAGACAAAGATGAGAAGAAAACACAAAAGCAGACACAATTTTGTAAATATTGAAGGGAAATGATCATGTCATCAGAATTTGTCCAAAACTAACTACAAAAGAGGCAAAGAAGAAAGAGGTTGGAATGGTTGTTGCAGAGGCCTCTACACCTAAAACAGAATCTATCAATGTTTTTTAGAATGAAGAATGGGCATTTACTATTATATGAAGCTATGACCCATCTTCCCATGAGCAGTGTATGCCTGCAATAGACTTAGATGTTTGGTACTTTGATAGTGGGGGAACCATACATATTACTTCAGAGTGCACCTTCTTCAATTCACTTGAGCTTGCCCCTATAGGGAATAATGTCACATGCGCTAACAACTCCTCTTATCCTATAATGGGAGTTGGTAAGATCACTCTAACTACTATTGATGGTAGTTCTTTCACATTTTTAGATGTTTTGTATGGACCAGGGATCAAGAAAAATCTCTTCTCAATTTCATCATTAGCCAAGATTGACTTGGTTATCAAATTTGCTGATGAAAAATGTATTGTTCATGATCTCTCAAATGGAGATGTTATTATTGGTTCTAGCATTTTATGTCATGGTTGTATAAGCTCATAGACTATGCAAAACCTGTGAATGATTCAACATGTGCAATTCAAGATTCTCATGTTATCTCAGATGCAAAGCTTTGCCATGCATGCTTTGGTCATCTGAATTTGCTAGTTTGTTGCACCTACAAAAATGTGAAATGGTGTTGAAAGGCTCTTAAGCCCAAGAAAAAAAATGGTTTTACGAGACCTTATTTGATCTAAATTCCCCGGAATCGGTCCACTTGGATTACCTAGAGCCCACAATTATCTCACAATGTATTCTTCTTATGTCTATGCACTAGCTCATAAATTCCCGGCAAACGCACCAAAATGAACAGGCTCTTCGCCCAAGGAGAAGTGTCTCACATATGCTTGTATTTTGCCTAGTTTTCTTGCACTATGTCACCTTCTTATTGCACTGAGGCCACATCCTCATATCTATTCGCATTTAGGATTCCCCTCTTCCTCACTCACTTTTTCATACTCTCGCATACAACCTGAATCCACAAGCACACATTCATGCACTCTCAAATTCTCACACACATTGTCAAACCTTCCCTTCCGCTCACACTCCTTTACCCTACTCCTCACGCATGCTCCCACCTCCTCTCACTTTTTCTCTCTCTCTCACTTGCTTTCTCTCCTTCTTGTTCTCCTGCTTATGCACACCCTTTCTCCCATGCCTTCACACATGCTCTATTGCACACACCTACACATTCACTCCCACAAATTCACAACCACACACCTGTAACCACCACTACATGGGCCTCGGTTGGCCCATATTGAAATTGCTTGACCCTTAGGCTATACACGAGCTTTACATATCGTATTTCAACATATTCTCGCAACTAAGCTAACAGTTCATTGAACACATTGCAGATCGTTGTCTCAAAACAATCTTAAAGGATGATGTTATGCAGGCCTACTTCAATCAAAATCTTTTGATAATTATGTTAAGTTGTTGAATTTGAAAAGTCTCAAGTCAAATGCGAACAACAGATAAGAGTTAAGTAGAATAATTCGATTTGGAATCTCCATAAGAGCAACTACGTGAAGTCATTCAACGTTCAATGAATCGACATATACCTATCTTGGACCGATTGGATAATTCATCTTTTAAGAACGAATTGAAGAGTATAATACATCAACTATTTCTAACTTCACTTTACGTAGATGCACCTGAAGCTATGAGTAACAACTCATAATGTTAGCTCAACCCAAAACATATAGATTCGTAAATACAGAGGGAAGACAACAATAACCTGGAACAGGCCGAACCAATTGTTGGAGTCAAATGAGTAACCCCGATGTTTGATCACAACCATGAAACAACCATCTCTGTTAGGCCTTTAGCACAGAGTTCAACTCTAGCGCATAGTTCTCTTGGGAGAGCTTTCCAAAAACTTTTCGTGAAAGTTTTTCTACACCAAAATCTTTTGTAACCCTTTGTGTTCTATTATTTCAAATTGTGCATCACCATCTAGAGAAGAAGTTAATGTTTACGGAGAACATATGCATGATCAGTGCCTTGAAAAACAAGAACCGAGATCACAATCATAGTAGGAATATGGCTTCTCTGTTAGAGTCTAGAAATGTTGTCAAGCCCAGCCAGAGTTTTTTCGAGACAAGTTGCTACTGCATTAATAATAAGCTGCAGTATTTTGCATATTTCTATGATGCTTTACCGTCTATCCTTGACGTTCAATGAGACAAAGCGCTTGGATCTTGGACAAAACAAACACTACGCCGGCTCCTCACAAACTGGACATGCAGAATAGGAAGTAGGAGCAATGCTCGTGCTAAGAAGCCGCGCACAGACACATATTTAATCTTTGGAAAAAATGTCATCTGACAATACATATGCACAGATTGTGCGTTCCCAGAGAACTGATTGATGTGGATGGTGGATGATCTACCATACTCAGTCTTTGAATGGATGATTCCGTTCAAACAATAAAAGACTTTTCTAGAGCAGATTTAAATTCACTAGTACAAACCTGAAGCTGCAGGCCTATAATTTCTTTGTCCTGAGGATTGCGGTTCCTTCGGAATCGGAATGCGATGGAAGTGTAAGCGCTTGGTCTGGCTTGATGGTTCTATGAACAATAGTCTACTTCCGACAGCGACTATAAATAGAGATGACGGTGAGCCTGCACATTCTAAAGCTTCCAGAATGGTATTGTGCAGGTGGAGATTTCTGTCGACAACTAGCAGCGCTTGCGACGCTTGCTTCAGAGTAGCATTCAAGTCTCCTCCAGAAGCAGCAGCTCACCACAAGCGATAACTTCCTCCAGAGAACCGCTTCCACCGTTGAAAAACTCTACTCATCAACTTGTGTAGCCGCCCTCTCTCCAGGTATCCTCCAAGAAGCGCACCAATTTGTCAATGAGAAGCGACGTGAAATCTGAACAGGTTCAGCACATGAGCTTGCATCGATAGCAGCACTCTGTACTCTGATACCGCATGTTATTGTTGTAGTTGGTGAAGTGCATTGGCGCTAATGAGCGAAAGGGGATGCGTTAGCTATCGTGATAGGCAACTACAGTAGTCGATTATCCAAAGCGGAGCAGAGAGAAAAAACAGAGAGAGAGGAGGCAAAAAGATAAGATTTTCCTCCCCGCGCGTCAGAAGATAGGCCAAAAAGACCTGCCATCGCCGCCTGCCTGCCATGCTTTTCAAAAAAACAAAAAACGTTTTGCTTGTCAGATCTGCCAAGAACGGATCTGACCACCCACTTTTTCTTTTTCGGTTTTTTTTCGTCAGAGCTGCCAAAAACGGCCTACCTTGAAGATCAATAACAACAGAATCGACAGCCATATTAATACCCTTCCCCAAATCCATCACATTTTGCGATTGGAGTCAGTACAAAGAAAATAGCATAACCAAGATTCGATATGCCCATCAAAACCTTCTGCCGATTCCAAATCCAATTGTCACACCTCACAAAAAGCCTCAATAACTGAAAGAGTGTGATGGCCACGACGGTGGTGTCGATAGCTGTCAAAGTGGCATAAATGGCTTCCAATGACACATCTAGGCATTCACCTTTCGCAAGAGGAGCTAAGGATTGCTGGAATTTATCCATCCAAGGAAATCATAGAAGCTTTCTCAAGTCACGAGAAGTACTATTCGACCGAATCCTCTTCATCTTTTGATACAAAACAAGTCCTGCATATATTTAACCACATATCCAGCAAGACCACCTCCAGAAGCAAGCGTGGCTAAAATCAAAATTGAGACTCCATTTTAAGTCCAATCCTCACTAGGTCATCTGCAACAAAACTCAACAAAAACCGCATGATTCACATGCTTTGCTCAACCTGAAACATAATACCAAACCCTGAGACCAATCAGACTCCCACTATGTCATCATGGATTTCCTACTCCAAGATCATCCTGAAGCTTAATATTTTTTTTTTTATGGCTGAAATCCAAATGTTGACGGCATTCCTCTTGAACCAAGAAAGTGCTATGTAGTTCCCAAATACCTCCTATCAACCAATTGCTTGACTCTCCAAGTACTTGAAATCAAACGTATTTCCTGCTAAATAGAACCACATTAGTGCATAAAAATCCACCATTTTTGGGGCTAACATACTTCCCTCTTCTTATTTGCGAAGTCGTCCTCGACGAGCCACTTTTGCTGCAATTTAATCAAAACAGCCATGAAAACATCAGTGCACAACTAGTTGCATACCTTTCCATCGAGCCGATACTCCAACTGAACCTGCACTCATCGAAGCTATTAGTGCTAAAAAAATCACTCATGAATACATACAAATCAGTCACTTCCAAAATGATCCAAGATCATGCACATATATGCAATTCCATTTCAGCCATGCATCAATTTGCTCATACATTCCATTATGAAAAATGGTCTCAATCAAGATAACACATGCATACCTTTCCATATTTTACACATGCAACTACCATTACGAAAAACAGAAAAGAAAATACCGAAATAAACAACAGCAACTGAAATGAATCCAATCGGAGATGCAAAAATACCCAAAATGCATACCCCATTATTGCATTTACTATTCGCTTTGTACAATCATTCCATAACTAGACGTTCCCAAAGAATCCCCATCGTCGTCCTACAAAAGCCATCGAAACTCGAGTGCAAGTCAAGACATGCATCAGAACCCTGGAGTGTCCCACACACTAGAAAAACCCTCAGATAGAGCACACGAGTTATAAAGCACTACCGTTGCATCACCTCGCTAAAGCCTCATCCATAAGTACATATAGAGTCTCTGTGCCTTCAAGAATGTTGATTCAAAGTGAGCTGATCTGTCGCAAGCCAACACATACCAATCACACAAAATAACGTTCCCTTCCAGGCGATCATCGCCCTCTCCTCTCTTTCTCTCCCCCTCAGGAGTGGGGAATACTTCATATGAAAATTTTATTTTAATCACACGTTGGCCTACATTGATGCTGGATGCGATTCGTGGACCTGACCACCCGATCAGGTTGATTCCACCCATCTACCAACGCAATGCAGCGCACAACACACAAACACACAATGATCACACATAACATATATCAGCTAGCCCATAACGAAGCTGGATGCGGCTCGTGGTCGTGACTACCCAGCCACGATGGCTCCACCTGCCTACCAACCCGTTATGGCGCGTAGCTAAGCCACAATTACATACATCCTAAGCCTATGGTGAAACTAGCTGCGGCTCGTGGTCCTAACCACCCGGCGAGGATAAATCCACCCACCTACTAGCCCACCATAGCGCATCGGTACGATTACAACAACACAATATTTTTTCTTTACTATTTCTTTTTCTTCGTTTTTTTTTTTTCATAGTTAATTAGTTCACCCAAGTCCTGAGAATTAGGGAGAGGAAGAAAGGGACTTTTCCCACTGTTCCCACACATACATGCAAACATATACACACTAGCCTTTGACAGATCAACCATCTCTTCACTCCATTCTCTCAATTACAGACACTACATATGTATTCATCGAGTTGACTTTTCACTTGGTAACTACAGCCAGCTATGCCTTAGTCCCTCGTATACCTATCTTTAGGTGTCCTAGAATGTGAGTCCCCGGGATGTCTCATGTAGTCTCACATTGTACTCGAATCCTGACAACTTCCCTAAGGCGAGTCAGGCTCAACTTCGGGAGCTCCGTCATCACTTCCTAGCGTTAGTACATCTGCCCAAGCCCATGTGATGTCGTTTTCCTCATTAGGCATTTCCGTCAAAGGATCAAAATAGTAGTATCGATCTCCCGCCCATCCTACATGTCGAGCTAGGTATTCCTCAAAACACTCAATGTAAAATGCAACACCCAAACCCTGGTTTATAAAGCATACCAGCCAATGCGCTTCCTCAACGTCGTATTCCGTCTCAAAGTCGTCGACATCTATGTCCATGCGAGCGAACGTTTGGTCCGAGAAATATATCCTTAGCTCGTACAAGTAGAGTTGCGTAATTTGGTCTGCCATTTTGTTATTTAGGCTCTAACAGTCTCTGCGCAACATAAGAAAAATAATTAGAAGTCTAAGATTCTTGAGCTAGCAAGGAAGGATATTTATGACACACAAATCATAGATTACATATGCGCATATATATATATAACTATACATGTATGAACAAGGAGTCTACTTCATCACTTCGCTTGGATATCGTCTAGCTTCTCCCGTTCTAATATCACTTGAAATATGGCTTAACTCGAAGCGCGTTAACTTTCACGAGAGCATATTCTTCTCCTAAATCTTGAATTTGCATGGAACCATTAGAATTGAGTTCCACCACCTTAAACGGTCCCGCCCATCTTGTCTGCAACTTTCCTGGGAATTTATAATATTTACTATCATAGACTAGTACCAAATCCCCTTCCTGAATCACATAGGTTTTGAGATTTTTGTCATGCCTTTCCTTACGTCTCTTCTGAATAGCTTCCAAGCTTTGTTGTGCGATGAGCCTCTTTTCTTCCAGCTTCACCAGTTGTATGTACCTCTCCTTTAATGACTCTTCCTCGCCCAATCTGGCTTCGATGGCCACTCTTAATGTCGGCACTTCTTTTTCGATAGGGAAAATGGCTTCCTCGCCATATACTAGAGAGAACGGAGTGCTCTTTGTCGTCACTCGGTAGGATGTTCGATATGCCCATAAAGCTTCCAAAAGTCTCTCATCCCAGTCTCTCCTATGCACAGCTACTGTTTTTGTCAGAATCTGTTCAAGGATTTTGTTGGTGACCTCCACTTGTCCATTTGCCCTCGGATAATATGGAGTGCTCTTTCTATGTTTGATCTTATAGAGTTCCATTAATTCTTCGATCAATTCATTGACAAAATGTGTCCCTCTATCACTCACTATTTCCAATGGGCATCCGAATCGAGTGATAATTTGTTCATACAGAAATTTAGCAACATCAATAGCTCGGTCAGTCTTCAGAGCTTTGGCTTCCACCCACTTGGTAACATAATCAGTACAGACTAAGATATACCTATTGGATCTTCGTCGTGAGGGAGGATCAATAGGCCCCACAAAATCAATCCCCCATTTCTCAAACGGCTTAAGAGCCAACACCGGCGTAAGAGGAGCAGCATGTGATAATGTGGGTTTTCCCATTCGTTGGCATTTGTCACACTTCTTACAGTATGCATAAGAGTCTTTGAACAATGTTGGCCACCAATACCCTGCTAATAAAATCTTTCTTGCCGTCAATTCACCAGCAAAATGTCCACCGCAAGGTTCGTCATGCAAAGCCCTCAACACTAGATTTGCTTCTTCTTCCTCGAGACACCTCCGATAAATGCTCTCATGAACAAAATATCAATAGAGTTGCCCTCCAATGATGCTATGGTGCTTCGCCAATGCTAACAGTTTTTGCTTTTCTCTCTTGCTTGCTCCTGGCGGATGTTTAGTAGTGCACAAGAAATTCACCAAATCGGCATACCAAGGTATTTTCACATCAACCTGGAATAGATGCCCATCAGGAGCATCGTCGGGCACCCCAGAGATTGGCTCCTCATTAACAATTCGAGATAAATGGTCGGCCAATATATGTGCTCTACCTGGTCTGGTTACTACTGTGAACTGAAATTCTTGGAGAAGTAGCATCCACCTCATCAGTCGTCCTGATAACTCTGGTTTATTAATGATATACTTAAGGGCTTCGTGATCCACATAAAAAGTGAAATGCTTTCCCATCAAGTAGTGCCGATACTTGTTCACCGCAAAGATCATCGATAGACATTCCTTCTCCGTAGTCGTGTAGTTCCTCTCAGTGCTATTCAAATTGCGACTTGCATAGTAAATAGGATGGTCCAACTTCTTTTCGTCGGCTTGGCATAGTACTGCTCCAACTGCAGTATGAGAAGCGTCGGTATGTACATGAAATTCCTTCGTCCAGTCAGGTGCTACCAAAATCGGTGCATTTATTAACCTCTCTTTGATCGAGTCGAATGCAACTTGACACTCTCCCGTCCACTGGTATTGTTGGTCCTTTCTCAAAAGAGTCGTCAGTGGTGCCGCTATGGATGCAAAATTTAATATAAAACGTCGATAATAGTTTGCATGGCCCAAAAATCCTCTGAGTTGTCGCAAATTTTGCGGAGGTGGAAGTTGTCCAATCTTTTCCACTTTATCCTCGTCAACCGCGATCCCCTTTTCAGAAATGACATGACCCAAAAGCAATCCTCTTCGTACTCCAAATGTACACTTTTCAGGATTCAATGCGATGCCTTTTTCGATGCTTCTTCTTAAAATTGCTTCGATCCTCTCCATCATGTTCTCATCGTCACCTCTGATTGCAAAGTCATCAAGAAATATCTCCATCCAATCCTGCAGGTAGTCTTGATATGCAGCTATCATTGCTCTCTGGAATGTGGCCGGTGCATTGCATAATCCAAATGGCATCACCCGATATGCATACGTACCCCATTCTGTCGTGAAAGTAGTTTTCGATTGATCCTCTTCATGAATTTGGATCTGGTTGTACCCACTGAAACCATCCAAAAATGAGTACAACTTATGGCCAGCCACTCTATCCAATATTTGATCAGTGAATGGCAAGGGGAAATGATCCTTCTTCGTGCGCTCGTTCAACTTTCAATAATCTATGCAAATACGGATTTTCTTATTTTTCTTCGGAACAACTACAATTGGTGATACCCATTCGCTGGATGCGATGGGATATATGAATCCTGCTTCCAATAATTTGGTCAATTCCAACTTGATCAATTCCGAGTAGACTGGATTCGTTCGCCTGAGTCGTTGACATATTGGTCGTGTGCCTTCTTCCAAGTCTATATAATGTTGGCAGATTCGGGGATCAATTCCTCTCAGATCACTGTATGACCATGCAAAGGCCTCGCTAAAATTTTTGAGTGTCGTTTTAATGCAGTCTCGTACTCCATCTGGTAGCTCTGACCCTACACTCAAGAACTTTTCTGGAAAGACTTCCCATTTTTCCAACTGAGCTTCTCGCGAATAATCCTTATTTCTCGATGACACTGTGATTGGAATGTGCTCTCCGATTATGCGTGCATGATTGGCCAGTAAATCATTGTCTTGTTCTTTTTCAATTGAACCTAATTTCTTTAATGCAACTTTTGCAATGGCTTCCGACACTTTAGTCTTACTCTTCGCCTCTTTTTCCGATTCTCGACTTCTCTTTAGAATCTCTGCTTCTAGCATTCTAACTCTTTCCCTCAACTGTTGCACTTCCATCGCCGGAGCTAACTCTAGTTTCAATTCTTCTCTTGAAGTTCCCTTCTCGAGGGATTGTGTTGCTTTGTTTTTACTTGCGTCTATACTCAACATGTAGCACTCAAATTCTCTTGTGTGCGTCAACCATCCTAGCAACTCCTTATCGGAATCGTCGTTATAGAGCAATGGATTTTGATACTCTCCCATCTTCGTGTCTTGATTCTTAAAGAGCTGCAAGTTGAACCCGTCTTGAAGCAGATTCTTGTAGGTGTCCGTGTTCAAAGAAAACCTAGCTCGTGCACTCTCGTGCCTTGCTTTCTCCTTTTCTTTCTTTTCCATCTCATCGACTATTATTGTCTTTTTCTTGTTGCTCAATGGTGGGGATACTTGTATTTGAATCCGATCAGACTTTGGCCCTATCGAAATAAAACCTGTGCGCCAGTCATGCACACATTCGGCTTGCACCAGCCATGGCCGTCCAAGTAGGATCGAGAAGGTAGCCTCTGAGGTCCTTGGTCTTACTATTAGATAATCAACTTTAAACTCTAAACCGCCCACAACTGTACTTACATTCTTCAACAGACCCGCAGGCTTCACTTGTGTTTGATCTGCCATCCTCAAAGACATCGGTGTTTCTTCCATGTGGTTAAGGCCCAAAGCTTTCATCATGAACTCAGTCATAAGGTTGACTGTGGCCCCACTATCTAACTGAGCACCAGGGACTGCATATCCTTTAATTTCGACCGTCACAGTTGGAGCGTTCAAATCAATTTGCGTCGTAATACTTTGAATGATTCCTTGGACATCCTTATCTTGTCTATTTTTATCTCGGGCTTTCCTCGGCTTCTTAATATATTCGTTATAGAATTGTTTCCGATAAGCAGGTGAACATTTTAGCAATGTGCCAATATCCAGCGTGACTTCCGTGTCAGCGAGCAACCTTACAATATCCACTTCTTCCGAACTTTGTCTTTCCTTTCTAATCTTAGGAGCTTTCAATCTTTCAGGGAATGGTGCTATGCCCGGTACAAACTCCTTGGTTACTGGTGGAAGTATCTCAACCTCTTCCCCATCCTCAAACTCTTGCTGCTCAACAAGTCCTCTAATTTGATTCTCTACCTCTTCGTGTTCAGCTATCCTCTCTTGACTCCCTTCTTCACCTTCGCCTCCTGGATTCTTCTTCGAGTACTCTTGAGTCCTTGTGACTACTGCCACAGTTGGATCTTTGTGTGGGTTCTTGGCCTCGTAAGCATCCACAAAGTGCATCGACGAGCTAGAGCCTTCTTGAGGGTTCGGTGTCTTGAACACTACTCCGATCGTAGGAACGTGCTCTTGAGCTCTTGATGTGGGATGCATCTGAGTATCAACATAGTTCGAGGATCCTACTGGTCCTTTTTCCTTGCCGGCGGCAGCTCTTCGTTTTGGACAATCTTCATCAAAGTGGCCCTCCCCACTACAGTACCTACATAGCGGGGTATAATCAATTGGCTTCTTTTCGTTTGGACATCTAGATTGAGTATGGCCAAAGCCATGACATCTCCAGCACTGGATTGGACCATCTCTTCTTTGATCACGCGTGGCTCCTCTTGGATAGTCTCCTCCTTGACCCTGAGCACCATATCCATAAGTTGGTCTGTTTTCCCAACGAGATGTAGGTGGTACACTTTGAGCGGGCAATCCCGTGTAAGGTCTTTCTCTTGTATCTCCTGATTTCATGGTCCTTTCTTCATAGGCTCTCTTGTTGTAACATCGGTCCTCTGTGTGATTTGTTCTCCCACAAAAAGTACAACGCATCCTAGGTGGCGACCTATCTGTGAATACTCTCGAGACTGTAGGACATTCTGAAGCCAAATGGCCGTAACCATGGCACTTTCCACACCATGTATTTGATCGAAACACTTGATTCGGGGTTGTAGTTACCTCTGGTTTTACTGTGTACGTCTCTTGAGTTATCGTGGCAGCTTTTATAGCTTGCGTGACCAACTCTAATATTCGTTCTTCGGTTAGCGCAGGCTTTACCTCGCCTGGCGTGCTAGTGGCAGCTACAAAAGCTGGGGTCGTCAATGCGGGACTTCCTTGGCCAGGATCTTTCATCGGTATGTTTCCTGGGCCTCCCATAGGCTCGTATAAGAGCTCCATCTTTCTTTGTTGGCATAATTGTACTTCCTCCCAAAGCCTCGCTTGCTCTTTAGCATCCATTAAAGTTTCCGGTCTTGTCAAGCTGATGTGTTGCTGTGCTGTAGGATCTCGCAATCCCGAAATGAATCTACGTTTCAATGTCTCATCATTCGGGGCATTCACGCCCATCTTTCTTACTAATGTTTCCATTCTCTGAATGTAGTTATCGATGCTCTCGTTTACTCCTTGTCGCAAATAATCCATTTGTTGGGCCAATCTGTCTTGGAAGCCTTGTCGTCGAAACTTTGCCAAGAAGGCTTCCTTAAGCATGTGATAGGTTCCACGTTCTTGTGGTGTCAGATTCCCATACCAATTGGCTTCCTCATCACGGAGAATAGCCGGAAAAATTCTCAACCTTTGATCCTGGTCAACCACGTCATTGGCCTCACAGGTAACCTCAAACAACTGGATAAAACTATCCGAATCTTCGTCCCAAGTACCTGAAAACTTGGTGAAGTCCCCCAAGTGAACTGAATCCGTTGAGCCATTTCGAACAGAGGTGTGATGTCGATATCACTTCGATCCCAGAAATTTAATGCACGCGGCCTCAGGATCCCTCCTTCAAACTTCCGCACTTGATTCGCGACTCTCCTACGTGAGTACACGTTTTTGGCTGATTTCTTCGAGCCAATCGAGGTCCACTCACCTGGCGGTTCCCACCTTCTTCTTTCTCTTTCAAGGGCTCTTCTCTGAGCGCGTTCCTCTCTTTGCGTTTGTGTTGCTCCTGACGATGAGCTCCCCTCGCTCATGTACTAGATCTTGGGTCCGCAAGCTCGGCCAACCTGTGGTGCTAGGCGAACCTATGGCACTCTCTTATAGAGACGAACCAAGCTATTCCCGGCAAACGCATCAAATGAAAGGCTCTTAAGCCCAAGAAAAAAAATGGTTTTACGAGACCTTATTTGATCTAAATTCCCCGGAATCGGTCCACTTGGATTACCTAGAGCCCACAATTATCTCACAATGTATTCTTCTTATGTCTATGCACTAGCTCATAAATTCCCGGCAAACGCACCAAAATGAACAGGCTCTTCGCCCAAGGAGAAGTGTCTCACATATGCTTGTATTTTGCCTAGTTTTCTTGCACTATGTCACCTTCTTATTGCACTGAGGCCACATCCTCATATCTATTCTCATTTAGGATTCCCCTCTTCCTCACTCACTTTTTCACACTCTCGCATACAACCTGAATCCACAAGCACACATTCATGCACTCTCAAATTCTCACACACATTGTCAAACCTTCCCTTCCGCTCACACTCCTTTACCCTACTCCTCACGCATGCTCCCACCTCCTCTCACTTTTTCTCTCTCTCTCACTTGCTTTCTCTCCTTCTTGTTCTCCTGCTTATGCACACCCTTTCTCCCACGCCTTCACACATGCTCTATTGCAGACACCTACACATTCACTCCCACAAATTCACAACCACACACCTGTAACCACCACTACATGGGCCTCGGTTGGCCCATATTGAAATTGCTTGACCCTTAGGCTATACACGAGCTTTACATATCATATTTCAACATATTCTCGCAACTAAGCTAACAGTTCATTGAACACATTGCAGATCGTTGTCTCAAAACAATCTTAAAGGATGATGTTATGCAGGCCTACTTCAATCAAAATCTTTTGATAATTATGTTAAGTTGTTGAATTTGAAAAGTCTCAAGTCAAATGCGAACAACAGATAAGAGTTAAGTAGAATAATTCGATTTGGAATCTCCATAAGAGCAACTACGTGAAGTCATTCAACGTTCAATGAATCGACATATACCTATCTTGGACCGATTGGATAATTCATCTTTTAAGAACGAATTGAAGAGTATAATACATCAACTATTTCTAACTTCACTTTACGTAGATGCGCCTGAAGCTATGAGTAACAACTCATAATGTTAGCTCAACCCAAAACATATAGATTCGTAAATACAGAGGGAAGACAACAATAACCTGGAACAGGCCGAACCAATTGTTGGAGTCAAATGAGTAACCCCGATGTTCGATCACAACCATGAAACAACCATCTCTGTTAGGCCTTTAGCACAGAGTTCAACTCTAGCGCATAGTTCTCTTGGGAGAGCTTTCCAAAAACTTTTCGTGAAAGTTTTTCTACACCAAAATCTTTTGTAACCCTTTGTGTTCTATTATTTCAAATTGTGCGTCACCATCTAGAGAAGAAGTTAATGTTTACGGAGAACATATGCATGATCAGTGCCTTGAAAAACAAGAACCGAGATCACAATCATAGTAGGAATATGGCTTCTCTGTTAGAGTCTAGAAATGTTGTCAAGCCCAGCCAGAGTTTTTTCGAGACAAGTTGCTACTGCATTAATAATAAGCTGCAGTATTTTGCATATTTCTATGATGCTTTACCGTCTATCCTTGACGTTCAATGAGACAAAGCGCTTGGATCTTGGACAAAACAAACACTACGCCGGCTCCTCACAAACTGGACATGCAGAATAGGAAGTAGGAGCAATGCTCGTGCTAAGAAGCCGCGCACAGACACATATTTAATCTTTGGAAAAAATGTCATCTGACAATACATATGCACAGATTGTGCGTTCCCAGAGAACTGATTGATGTGGATGGTGGATGATCTACCATACTCAGTCTTTGAATGGATGATTCCGTTCAAACAATAAAAGACTTTTCCAGAGCAGATTTAAATTCACTAGTACGAACCTGAAGCTGCAGGCCTATAATTTCTTTGTCCTGAGGATTGCGGTTCCTTCGGAATCGGAATGCGATGGAAGTGTAAGCGCTTGGTCTGGCTTGATGGTTCTATGAACAATAGTCTACTTCCGACAGCGACTATAAATAGAGATGACGGTGAGCCTGCACATTCTAAAGCTTCCAGAATGGTATTGTGCAGGTGGAGATTTCTGTCGACAACTAGCAGCGCTTGCGACGCTTGCTTCAGAGTAGCATTCAAGTCTCCTCCAGAAGAAGCAGCTCACCACAAGCGATAACTTCCTCCAGAGAACCGCTTCCACCGTTGAAAAACTCTACTCATCAACTTGTGTAGCCGCCCTCTCTCCAGGTATCCTCCAAGAAGCGCACCAATTTGTCAATGAGAAGCGACGTGAAATCTGAACAGGTTCAGCACATGAGCTTGCATCGATAGCAGCACTCTGTACTCTGATACCGCATGTTATTGTTGTAGTTGGTGAAGTGCATTGGCGCTAATGAGCGAAAGGGGATGCGTTAGCTATCGTGATAGGCAACTACAGTAGTCGATTATCCAAAGCGGAGCAGAGAGAAAAAACAGAGAGAGAGGAGGCAAAAAGATAAGATTTTCCTCCCCGCGCGTCAGAAGATAGGCCAAAAAGACCTGCCATCGCCGCCTGCCTGCCATGCTTTTCAAAAAAACAAAAAACGTTTTGCTTGTCAGATCTGCCAAGAACGGATCTGACCACCCACTTTTCCTTTTTCGGTTTTTTTTTCGTCAGAGCTGCCAAAAACGGCCTACCTTGAAGATCAATAACAACAGAATCGACAGCCATATTAATACCCTTCCCCAAATCCATCACATTTTGCGATTGGAGTCAGTACAAAGAAAATAGCATAACCAAGATTCGATATGCCCATCAAAACCTTCTGCCGATTCCAAATCCAATTGTCACACCTCACAAAAAGCCTCAATAACTGAAAGAGTGTGATGGCCACGACGGTGGTGTCGATAGCTGTCAAAGTGGCATAAATGGCTTCCAATGACACATCTAGGCATTCACCTTTCGCAAGAGGAGCTAAGGATTGCTGGAATTTATCCATCCAAGGAAATCATAGAAGCTTTCTCAAGTCACGAGAAGTACTATTTGACCGAATCCTCTTCATCTTTTGATACAAAACAAGTCCTGCATATATTTAACCACATATCCAGCAAGACCACCTCCAGAAGCAAGCGTGGCTAAAATCAAAATTGAGACTCCATTTTAAGTCCAATCCTCACTAGGTCATCTGCAACAAAACTCAACAAAAACCGCATGATTCACATGCTTTGCTCAACCCGAAACATAATACCAAACCCTGAGACCAATCAGACTCCCACTATGTCATCATGGGTTTCCTACTCCAAGATCATCCTGAAGCTTAATATTTTTTTTTTATGGCTGAAATCCAAATGTTGACGGCATTCCTCTTGAACCAAGAAAGTGCTATGTAGTTCCCAAATACCTCCTATCAACCAATTGCTTGACTCTCCAAGTACCTGAAATCAAACGTATTTCCTGCTAAATAGAACCACATTAGTGCATAAAAATCCACCATTTTTGGGGCTAACAGGTGTCCTCTTTGTCCAAACTTGAGGCACTTCATAATGATGTCTGTAAAGGCTATATTTTTGTCAAAATGCAGTGTTCATCCTTCCCAAATGATGATTCAGTTCAAGCTTCTCGTAAATTGGAGCTTGTTCATAGTGTTGCTTGTGGTCCTATGCAGACACCTTCTTTTGGGAACTACCTTTACTTCTTGACTTTTATTGATGATTTCTCCAGGCATGCATGGGTGTATCCATTGTTATGTGCTTCAAATAGTTTCTATTTGTGGTTGAAAATCTATCAACATGTAAATTGGGTACCCTCCATTTTGATCGAGGGAGGGAATACATGTCTTTTGATTTTAATGCATTTTTGGTTGAGTGTGGGATAAAACATCATTGTACAATGCAGTATACACCTCAACAAAATGTATTTGTTGAAGAAATAATATGTCTCTTATGGGGATGGCAAGTTGTATGGTCAAAAGTTAGGCTTTACCACATAGCATCTAGCTTAAGGTCATTATGTGTGCAACATATGTGCTTAACTGGTGTCCCACCAAAGCACTCCAATATATCACCTCATAGGTGGTTGCAAGCCATTTTTTACTCATTTGCATGTCTTTGGTTTTCTAGCATATGCATTAGTGCTTAAACAACGACACAGAAGACTGGATGATAAAGCAGTGAAATGTATTTTCATTGGGTACAGTTCTGAAAGCAAAGGCCATCATCTATAGCATCCACAAAGTAAACACATTTTGGTTAGTTGTGATGTTTTTTTGTGGAAGATGAAATTTATTCATTACTTTCATGTACCAAGGAGACTCTAGTTAGATCTAGAGATGTGTATGACACTTTTCTTCCTTTTTGTACAAGTGGACAGTCAAATACTAGTCCAAATAACACAATTTCTCACCCTTTCCAAGTTCCACATGATGATGTGGATCATTTTATTTCTGATGCAAATTTACATAATGCACTTGTTGATGTGAGGGTTGATATAGAGGAGGTAAAAACTATGCCTAAATGGTAGGTGCAGACTTTGAGAGATAGCAAATTAGATGCACCTCTTTCATATCATAATCCTTCAAGATCTCATAGTGGTTCCTTTGCATCAGATTGCTATGCAATGGATACCTCTAGTCTTTGTGATGAAAATGAATTTGTTTCTTTTGATGAAGCACAAAATTCAAAAAATTGGATGGTTGTTATGCAATCAGAGTATGATGCTATTATGAAGAATGGTACATGTTGATTTGCCTCCAAGCAAAAAGGCAATTGGCACTAAATGGGTATACGAGCTCAAACGTAAGCGTGATGGAACAATTGACATGTATAAGGCTAGGCTTGTTGCAAAAGGTTATTCTCAAGACAAAGCCATTGATTTTGATGAGACCTTTGCACCCACATGTCGAATGACCACCATTCATAGCATGCCAAGACAGTAGGACTTCTAGTTGTGGAGATATTGTCGGATTATATATTTTGTTGACTATTTTGTATCTCTCGACTATGTTCAAATATACAGTCTCCCCTTGTAAAAGCTATATAAGCATGGCCCATGTTGAGCTTTACATAACATTGCACACTAGTAAGCCCTTCATCTAGATTCTATCTAGATTGCCATCTAAGCTCCACATTGGGAGTGCATGGGTGGGCAACACAATTGTTGTAGCTACATTACTGTTGGAAATTTGAGAATCAGAGTTCTTTATGTTCTCAGTATATGTCTATCTTTGTCCTAGTTTTTCTCTCTACTTTGTCCATTGGTCTATTGTGCTCTGTTATTATTTTTCTTACATGGTATCAGAGCTCAAGAGGCTTTGAGTGGTGTAGAAGCAAAAACATAGAGGTTGTAGAGGTTTCAACAACAAAAGAGAGAAGATGTCAAGTAGTGTGTCATCATCTACAACTGGGAATCAAGGTGGTTCATCAACAAGAGTAGGTGGAGCATATGTAGGAGAAGCAATGATGTCGGTCATCCCAATGCTGCAGATACGACCACCAACCTTCACGAATGGTAAAACTTAATGGTACGAACTACACCCTGTGGAAGTTTAAAATCACTTCTATCCTTGATTCATATGAGCTTTTAGGGGTTGTTCTTGGGACTAATCATGAGCCCCAAGAAACACCTGATCCGAATAATCCGAGTCGAATGATTGCTCCTGATGTTGATCTTCTCTATGCTTGGAAACATAGAAATGCAAATGCACTCTGTGCTCTAGTTACAAGTACTACTGATAGTGTTCTGACTCTCATTCAACATATTAACAAGTTGTGTGAAGCATGGAACATATTGAGAAATCAATATGAAACTTGCAATCAAACATTGATTCATAACTTGGAGAATCACCTAGCAACAAAAAGGCATGAGATCAAATGGTAGGAGAAGGTGTACAAAAGTCAAGTGAAGAACTAGCTTGGCATTGTCTTCAAATCTATCCACCAATTTTGATGGCTTGATAACTGCTCTTAATACTCAAATCAGACCTCAACCGCTAACTTTTGAAGAATTTAGTGCCTTATTCATGGAGGAGGAGGTTTGGCTCAAGGCAAAGAGTGGCAAAAACAAAGGAGATCTTGCATTCAAAGCAAATGCCAAAGGAGGCAACACAGACTCTTCAAAAGATAGAGACAAAAAGAAGAACGAAGAAAAGAAGTACAAGGGAGAGTGTTTCAACTGTAAGAAGCAAGGTCACAAAATCTAAGAATATCACATCAAGAAGGCAAAAGAGTTGGTGCATGCTAACTTGTGTGGAAAAAGGCCTACATAGGCCTTGGGCAAATCTTTCCACTTCATGTTACTTGTCGATGACTATAGCAGGAAGATGTGGGTGTACTTCCTTCGTGATAAGGCTCAAGCTTTTGGTAAGTTTAAAGAATAGCTTTAGCTTGTTGAAACTGACTGAAACATGGAAGAAGATGAAGAAAATTAGGACATATGGTGGTGGTGAGTTCACATGAACAGAGTTTGAAGATTTCTGCAAGAGTAAAGGCATCAAGCATCAACTCGTGGCACATAGCCCTCAACAAATTGGTGTCGTAGAATGTTGGAATTGAACCATCATGGAGATGGCAAGGTGCATGTTGAAGGGAAAGGATTTACTTAATCAATTTTGGTAGATTTTGTGAACACTAATGTCTACATCTTGGATTTAAGCTAGACCAAGGCACTTATGGAAAGACTTTGCAAGAGGCCTACACTGGTAAAAAGCAATTTGTTTCCCATTTCAAAGTATTTGGAAGTGAATGTTATGTAGATGTTCTAGATAGGGAGAGAAACAAGCTTCAACCAAAAAACATCAAATGTATCTTCTTAGGGTATAGTGAAGATAAGAAGGCTTATACGCTTTATGACCCTGAGGCTAAGAACATCATGGCGAGTCGCGATGTGGTGTTTAAGGAGGATTATCCACATGTAGCCGAGGAGGAAAGAGAACTTCCACTTTATCATCAAGTGAAGGGATAATCCACTATGAACTTGGCCTAAGAGTTATCCCTTCTACATAAGAGAAGGAAGCATCATCTTCATATGATAAGTCTACATAAGAGAAGGATATACCCAAACTTTTCTAGTAGCATCATCTATGAAAGTGGCAAAGTAAAGAGCACTACCTAATGACCTACTGGGCATAAGACCACACATATTGGTATGAACAAGATCTAATGGCTAAACAGAAGAGTCAACGTGTGTTCTATGAATTCCTAGTTTGCTTTCCATATTGACAATGCTCACAAAATGAAAAATCAGAGAAAGATAACATAGGCAAGTAGCCAAAATGGAAAAGATTTTCTATTCCATTAATCAGATGGTGCAGGTAATTGTTTAACATGCCCATCAATAGGTTGTTCTTCACCTTTAGCATTATTTAATGCATAATAGTCTTTCTTCATATGTCCTTTCTTATGAAAATAATGGCACTCAATATCCCTCTTCCTTGATTTACTTCTACTCTTATTCCATTGACCATTCTTTTCCTTGTTCTTCCTCCTACCACGTTGATGATTCTTTCCTTGGTAAGCATCATGAATAGTATATGCATCTTGAATTTGGGTGCCAACCATAGACTTTCTATAGATCTCTTCACTCAAGAGTGCTCCACATATATCATCATAGATTAGCTTACCACTAGGTGAACTATTACTAATGAATTTGGGTGCCAACTATAGACTTTCTATAGATCTCTTCACTCAAGAGTGCTCCACATATATCATCATAGATTAGCTTACCACTAGGTGAACTATTACTAATATCTATGCAATATGTATCCCATGATGTGATGGAGAGTGTTAATCTCCAAAAGAACAACCTATTCTTGTGATTAGAGCACCTCTATACCAAAAATAAGTCAAAACCTTTCACTCACTTAGAGGATCAATTACTAACTATCAAAAGATTAACAATTCTGTGAAGAAGATGAAACACAGAAAAGTCTGCTGCACTATTTCTCCACATTGACCTATCAAACATGTAAAGTTTTTGATGAAACTTTGTACGAAGTATCTCCTAGAGATTGCGCACCTCCTCCAAGTTGAATTACTTCAAAAGCTTTAGTATAACTTGAGAAATCAACTTCACAAGTTACCTATGTCAGAAACTGTCATTCAGAATAGTCGATTTTACACCTGCAACTTTTAAGACTTGGTTCTCCTTGAATAGAACCCGTTTAAGCAAATGCTTCTAGCCATGAGTAGCTTATCTTTCAACTTAAAGATTAAGCCCTCACTCATGCAAAACTTTAAACTGTGCTAGGAGAAATGATCAAAACATTAAGTTCAAAATCTGCGCCTGTTTTAGGAACCTGTGAACACACTTCACATGTGAATGTTCCTACACTTAATTCTCTAAGCCTGATTACAATTGGAAGCTAAAACTTTGTACAGAGGTCAAGCAACTCTCAACTTAGACTTGTACAAAAGCATTTCACAATTGATCTACTGTAGAAGGAGAACACACAGAAACATCGGGCGCAAATATTTTCTATTACTCAGAAGAATTACAGTTGAGTGATGAGAGCAAACTCAACTAACTTTTCCTCTATCTCATGACTTCTAACTTCCTCATTCTTGACTTCTAACTATTGTCACATATGCTCTCCTTCTTGCCCCGACTTTTCTCAAAGTATTTATAGATAAATTTGTACATGATTCTTACTAAACAAAAGATCTAAGTCAGCTATGACTATACTAATGTACATATGTGTACACTTCTCTTGTCCTCTGAATGTAATCTTCTTCCAAACTTTTAAGAATTGATTCTTCCTTCATCCTTTAATCTTCCAAGCCTTCAATTGGTGATTGGTCTGCACCAACAGCTCCCCCTCAATCATCAATTGAGGTTTTCTCTGTCTTCTTTATACTTGCCATGTCTTTGAACCTTTGTAACTTAGGTCCATCCAAGCTCTTTGTCATCATATCTGCCACTTGTTCTTTTGTTGGAGTGTACATCACTTCAATCTCTTTATCTAGTACCTTTTCCCTCAAGAAATGATACTGAATCTCTATATGCTTAGTCCTGGCATGAAAAAACAGGGTTAGCTGCCAAATACAAAGAACTCATATTGTCTCCAAAAATTATTGGAATACTATGATCAATCTCAAAACTTTTCATCAAGGTCTTCAACCATATCACTTCCTTTGCAGCTTCTACCATTCCCTTATACTCAGCTTCTGTGGATGATAAAGCAACTGTATGTTGCTTCTTTGAACACCAAGAAACTAACTTATCTCCAACATAACAGAGATATCCATGAGTAGACCTTCTATCATCTGAGTCACCTGCCCAATCTGCATCACTAAACACTTTGATTCTTGTGTCAGAAGTGAAACCATAATACAAACCTTCACTTAGGGTTCCTTTGATATATCTGAGTACCCTTTGGGCTGCAATCCAATGAGTCTTCTTTGGACAATGCATAAATTGTGACAACACACCTACTGCATATGATAGATCTGGCCTTGTCAAGGTAGCATAGATTAAACTACCTACCAAACTCTGATATTTCTTCATATCATTGAACTCTTCACCTCCATACCTGCTTAATTTATGATTTACCTCCAATGGTGTAGTTGAGGTCTTGCAATCTTCCATGTTAAACTTGACTAGAAGATTCTTCAAGTATCTCTCTTGTGAAACATATACTCCATGTTGAGTATACACAATCTGCATTCCTAGAAAATAAGATAAGTTTCCCAAATCACTTATCTTAAACTCCTTCTCTATTTGTCTTTTGAGTTCATTGATTCCTTGAGCATGTGTTCCTGTAACAATAATATCATCAACATAAATGCACATGTAAATGTATCCATTTTCACTTGCCTTCACTAGCAAGCTACTATCTGCCTTTGATGCTTGAAATCCACATTCATTCAAGAACTTGACCAATCTGTAATTCCAAGCTCTTGGGGCTTGCTTCAACCCATATAAAGCTCTCTTGAGCTTACACACATAATCTGATCCAATTGATTCCATGAAGCCTTCTGGTTGCTCCATATATACTTCATCTGCAATGTATACATTTAGAAATGCATTTTTCACATCCAATTGTGATAATTTCCACCCCTTACAAGCAGCAATAGCAATCAATGTCCTAATTGTAGACATCTTAGCAACAGGACTAAAGGTTTCATCATAATCTACCCCATAAGTTTGGGCATAACCTTTGACCACAAGTCTAGCCTTATATCTAGACACCTTACCATCTGCAAACCTCTTTGTTTTATATACCCATTTACATCCAATGACCTTCTGATTCTTTGGTCTTGGTACTAGTTCCCAAGTTTCATTTTCAAGTAGAGCATCATACTCTTCCTGCATTGCCTTCTCCCAATTCTGTTTACCTTTGGCTTCTTCATAAGTAGTTGGATCTTCTTCTGTTTTCACAATGTAGGCATAATCTTTTGTTGTTAGGAAAGATGTATCATAACTATACCTTATAGGTTCTTTCCTTTCCCTTGTAGATCTTCCGATTTCTGCACTTCTTGAAGTTTCAGCCTCATTTGATTCTGGATCAAATCTTGACCCTTCTTCTACATGATCCTGCACTCTACTTCTAGAGTCAACTTCATCAACAATTTCTTCACATACTTTTACCTTTGCCTTTCCTTTCCTTTGTATCTCTTCAACACCTGCAAACTCATTTGGTGATCCTGTATACCACATATTTTGCTCATCAAATGTCACATCTTTAGTAACAAGAAATTGCTTTGTGGATGGACTCCACAACCTGTAACCCATCTGTCTATCATCATATCCAATAAACACATACTTCTCTGCTTTTGGTTCTAGCTTATGTCTTAATTGTGAAGGAACATAAGCATATGCAATACATCCAAATACTTTACAATGATCAAGAGTAGGCTTCTTACCCCACCATGCTTCATAAGGGGTTCCTCCATCCAAAGCTTTACAAGGCAACCTATTCACAAGATATGTTGCAGTGTTAATGGCTTCTGCCCATAAGTAATTTGGACAATTCTTTTCCTTCATCATGGCTCTTGCAAACTCTACAAGAGTCCTATTCCTCCTTTGCTACTCCATTCTGTTGAGGGGAGTACCTGCAAGTTACTTCTCTTTTGATACCTGCATTCCACAGATAATCATCAAACTCTTTAGAGAAATACTCTCCCCCTCCATCTGATCTTAACCTCTTGAGCTTTTGCCCTGTGATCCTTTCTGCATAAGCATGAAAATGTTTGAATGTCTTGAAAACTTCTGATTTATCCTTGATTACATACAAAGTAATCCACCTGGTTGCATCATCAACAAACAACACATAATATCTGGATCCATTTATGCTATAGTCCCTTGAGGGACCCCATACATCTGTATGAACCAATTCAAGCATATTTGAATGCTTGTACCCTGATTTGTTATAAGAACTCTTATGTGCTTTACCTAATTGACAAGCTTCACACTTGTACACCATATGTTGCCCTTCAATGTTTGGCAATCCAAGCACCACCTGATTCTTTGACATCTCCTTTATAGCTCTCTCATTGAAATGACCTAGCCTTTTATGCCATAGGTCTAATTCAGATACCTTTTGACTTCCATAGGTAAATAATGCATGTCCCACATTACCTTGGACTTTGAGAGTGAACAATCTTCCTTCCTTTTTACCTGCAATTATGTTTCTATATCCCTGATTTGGATCTTGTACATAAACACCATCATTTGTGAATCTTACCTCATATCCTTTCTCCACAATTTGCCCTACACTTATCAAATTTTTAGGAATAGTAGGAACATAAAGTACCTTGCTCAGAAGTGTACTTCCACTCTTTGTCTTCACTGATCCAATGCTCTCCACTTTATGTTTGGTATTGTCACCTGTCTGAACTGTATGTCCATTCACCCTTGCTTCCATATCAGTCATCAAAGATAGATTCCCACTCAGATGGTTGCTGCACCCTGAGTCAATATAAAACACTCTTTGATCTTCTCCCATTGATTCATGAGTTGCATTCAATATAAGAGTCATGTCATCCTTCTGATCTGATGCATAATTGTAATAATTATTGTTGTAGGACTGAGATTGGAAGTTTCTTCCACCTCCTCTACCATATGATGTCCTACCTCCTCTTCCTCTGAAATTGCCTCTTTGGTTTCTGCCTCCTCTACCTCTTTGGTTATAATTCTGATTATTGCTTCCACCATTTTGATTGTTATACCAACAATCATTTGCCAAATGATTTGTTCTGCCACAAATCCAACAAGCTTTAGCATTATCTTTGTTCTTACCTCCTCTTCCTTTACCTCTGAAATTCATCTTCCCTTTTGTGAAGTTAGCTTGATTTGAATTCCCTTCATCATCATTTGATTGTTTTCCCTTGCCATTCTTTTTCTTGTCCTTGGAGTACATAGCTTGACTTGTACTTCTATCATTGTCTCCTTTAAGATCCTGCTCAAAGGTTAGCATGTGTCCTAGCAATTGATTAAGATCAGGAGTAAAGTGATCAAGTGACAATTCTAGGGACAATATAAAAGGCTTCCACTTCTCATCTCCTCTCAAACCTGTAAGTATTTGTCTTACCAACTTTTCCTCTTCAATGTCTTCATCCACTGCTCCCAAGCTATCTGCAATATCTTTCATCCTTGCCACATAATCTGAAATTGATTGTGAGCTCTTCTTCTTGAAGGTTGTGAACTCAGCCCATAGTGAGGACTTCCTTGACTTAGTTGTATTTTGGAAATGCTCTTCCAAGGCATTCCAAACATCTGTAGCACTTTCCAAACCTCTGATGTGAGGTAGAAGGTAATCATTTACAGCCATGTAGATGATACTCCTTGCTTGAGCATCTTTTCTCATCCAAGTCTTCAACATTGCAAGCTCTTCCCTAGTAGGAATACTAGGATCTGCAAACTCAGGTTTTTCTTCATCTCTTGTAATAAATGATATAAGATCTTTGCTCATGAGGTGTGCTTCCATCCTCATGGACCATGCTGGATAGTTCTCCCTATCTAGCTTATCAATCTGCAAGCTTTCTCCCATCTTATGTTCACCTGTGTATTGAAACCTTCAAGCTTTACAAACAATGTATGTACCTTTACTTCGAATTAGACTCCTTTTGCCTTTCTTGATGTCTAATAGTCTTCTCCTCAAGCTTTGACTCCAAGCTTTCACTTCTTAGTCCTTCAATTGTTGAATTTCTTGAATCTGCAGCAGTCGGGATCCTCCTTTCCTTAACTTGATGTCTCCTGCTCTGATACCACTGATGGAGAGTGTTAATCTCCAAAAGAACAACCTATTCTTGTGATTAGAGCACCTCTATACCAAGAATAAGTCAAAACCTTTCACTCACTTAGAGGATCAATTACTAACTATCAAAAGATTAACAATTCTGTGAAGAAGATGAAACACAGAAAAGTCTGCTGCACTATTTCTCCACATTGACCTATCAAACATGTAAAGTTTTTGATGAAACTTTGTACGAAGTATCTCCTAGAGATTGCGCACCTCCTCCAAGTTGAATTACTTCAAAAGCTTTAGTATAACTTGAGAAATCAACTTCACAAGTTACCTATGTCAGAAACTATCATTCAGAATAGTCGATTTTACACCTGCAACTTTTAAGACTTGGTTCTCCTTGAATAGAACCCGTTTAAGCAAATGCTTCTAGCCATGAGTAGCTTATCTTTCAACTTAAAGATTAAGCCCTCACTCATGCAAAACTTTAAACTGTGCTAGGAGAAATGATCAAAACATTAAGTTCGAAATCTGCGCCTGTTTTAGGAACCTGTGAACACACTTCACATGTGAATGTTCCTACACTTAATTCTCTAAGCCTGATTACAATTGGAAGCTAAAACTTTGTACAGAGGTCAAGCAACTCTCAACTTAGACTTGTACAAAAGCATTTCACAATTGATCTACTGTAGAAGGAGAACACACAGAAACATCGGGCGCAAATATTTTCTATTACTCAGAAGAATTACAGTTGAGTGATGAGAGCAAACTCAACTAACTTTTCCTCTATCTCATGACTTCTAACTTCCTCATTCTTGACTTCTAACTATTGTCACATATGCTCTCCTTCTTGCCCCGACTTTTCTCAAAGTATTTATAGATAAATTTGTACATGATTCTTACTAAACAAAAGATCTAAGTCAGCTATGACTATACTAATGTACATATGTGTACACTTCTCTTGTCCTCTGAATGTAATCTTCTTCCAAATTTTTAAGAATTGATTCTTCCTTCATCCTTTAATCTTCCAAGCCTTCAATTGGTGATTGGTCTGCACCAACATGATGATGGCAAGGTGCATAGCAATGAGACTACTTTCATTTCATTATCCAAGTCCATTTTCTGAGCCTATAACTAAGAGAATATAGCATCTAACTCATTTAGATGAGTAGCAATGCTATCTCTATCCTTCATGTGAAGGTCATTAATGATGCCATGATGATAAAGAGCTGACCAGAATGATAATGGAGCTAGACTAGTCCAAAAAACACTAAGGCTCAAGAAAGATGACCAAGTGCCAAATTCTAGAAAAGGGTTTGGTAGAGTCTCCCCAGAAAAATGGATTAGTAAACAGCAATGACCAACCAAAGAGACTACGTGAGAATGTATGTGTTGATGCCAATGAGTTTCTCAAGGAGTAAAGTCAACCACTATATAGTTGAAAATTTAAGATCTGGAAAAATTTGTGAGAGTCTCCTCTACAAAATGAGTATATGGCCAATGTAGAAAACTCATAAAACTATGAGCATTGACATGTACACCAACATACTAAATCATTGACTCCACTGCATATAACCACTTACAAGAAGCTAGATCGGCTTATCGAGCACCTATGAATCCACTAGCATACATATCTTATGGCAATGCTATGGTAGGACTTCCACTTGTATCACAAAAGAGACCCCAACATTTGGGTATCACCCAATTCATAAAAACCTCACCATGACCCTCTTTAACATGTCAAGGCTATGCAAAAACATAATCGCTATATCAATGACCACATGAGTGTACACAAGCGATATCCACAAAAGTGTACATAGTGTGTATTGTTGAGATATCAAGCTCAACATGTGATGATCCAGGATGACATGTATCAACTTTTCATTTCTTTGACATGTATAGTGGTCACACCGGTATATGTCAAGGATACTTCATTGAGCTTTACTAGATTCATGTACCAAGAGTGATGGCACATTTGTTTCTTGCTAGCTCACTCATTCATAGAAATTAGGATTTTTTTAATGTACTGTTCTTTATATATTGCGCTTGTTGTATTCTTGTTTTAGGTCATTCTTGTACATTCCTTTTATGTAATAGAAGAAGAAGAGGAAGATCATTCTTCCTTGCCTCAATCTGTGTGTGGTCCTCTTTGATTGTGAGTGTGTGTGTGTGAGCTCTCTTGCTTATTTCATTCCTTGTGACATGGTATCAGAACCAGTGTGGCTGTAGAGAGCTCCTAGAGAAGGGCGAACGTGAAGAGTACGCGAGAAGTTCTGGAGAAAGTGTGATTCACAAATGACCTCAGATTGCTACAAAAATTGGTGTGGAGGTAGAAGGCATCAAAATATTTTCAATAGTTATCCCTTTTGGATCACTCATTTTTGTCAGATCGAGGTTTCAGAGCCATATCGACCTGCATTTCGAGCCCGCAACGTGGGACCCACAACAAAACCAGGTCAGTTTGCAAAACTATAACTTGCGTCTTGTTTGACACCATTTATATATTCCAAATCTAGAATTTCAAGGGATTCCATGTACTGTTGACACACAAAAACTGTGTTTTTTATGAGATCGAACTATATGATCATAGTGCGATAGTGTTCAAGCAAAAGTACTACTTGTAGTGTTTTGCAGTGTTGTGAATTGCTAGAGAAATGGCAAACAGAGATGGAATGAATCAGTTTAGGAATGATAAGCTAGACAAGAACAACTTCCATGCTTGGAGACTCATAACAACAAATTTCCTAATGGGAAAAGGCTATTGAAAGTACATCAAAGGAGATAATGAAAATGCTCCGCAATTACCAGAGAGGAATCCGAGTGCAGACCAGTTAAGAGCATATGAGGAATGGAATCAAGGAGCACGAAAGATAATGTATTGGCTATCTATTAGCATATAGGATATCATGATTGGATACATACAAGATGCCAAGACTCCGAAAGAGGCTTGGAATAGTTTGGTCACTTTGTATGAGACCAATACAAATGCACGAAAATTGCAACTCAAGAACGAGCTACATAAATTGGAGAAAAAGGGCATGTCAGTAAGTGACTACACCCTGAAAATGAAAATCATATCTGAGTCACTTGCATCTATTGGCATGAATGTAGATGATGATGATGATAAGGTGAAAGTGTGCCTTGGTGGTTTAGGAGCTACATATAAGCAGTTCAGAACTTCCATACAGACCAGGAAAAATATTTCGAATTTCACTGATTTGGTATCCATGCTGATTATTGAAGAAAAGAATCATGGCGAGGATTCAAACTCCCAAGGAAAACCCAGTTCTGAGCAGGTATTATACTCTAGTAGAGGAAGAGGTAGAGATAGAGGCTTCGGAAGTGGAAGAGGACACAATAGCCAAGACCAAGGTCAACAACAGAATCATGTAGGAGCAAGAGGACAATTTTGAGGCAGGGGATCCAAAGAGGTTGTTGGTGCAGACCAATCACCAATTGAAGGCTTGGGAGATCAAATGATGAAGGAAGAATCAATTCCTAAAGTGTGGAAGAAGATTACATTCAGAGGACAAGAGAAGTGTACACATATGTACATTAGTATAGTCATAGATGACTTAGATCTTTTGTTCAGTAAGAATCATGTACAAATTATCTATAAATACTTTGAGAAAAGTCGGGGCATGTATGAGAGCATATGTAGAAACCAAGATTGAGGAAATTAGGAGTCAAGAGATAGAGAAAAGTTAGTTGAGTTAGCTCTCATCACTCAGTTGTAATTTTCTGAGTTAATGAAGAAATATTGCGCCCGATCTTTTCGTGTCTGCTCCTTCTGTGTTTGATCAATTGTGAAATCCTTTTGAGGATATCTAAGTTGTTAGTTAATGAGCGTGTGACCTGAATTTCAGAGTCCAATTGTAAACAGGCTAGGAGAATTGTGAGTAGGAACATTCATATGTGTTGAGTGTCTACAGTTCTCTGAAACAGGCGCAAATTTCGAGTTTAATCTTTTGGTCAGTGCTCATTCCATAGTTTAAAGTTTTGTGCAAGCAAGCACTTAATCTTTAAGTTGGAAGGTGATCTACTCGTGGCTAAAAGCATTTGGCAAAACGGGTTAGATATTGTGAGAACCAAAGTTAAGAAGTTAGGGGTGTCTAAATCGACTTCTCAAAAGTGCAGATTCAGACATAGGTAACTTGTGAAGACAATTTCTCAAGTTATACTAAAGCTTATGAAGTAATTCAACTTGGAGGTGATGCGCAATCTCTAGGAGATGATTCGTACAAAGTTTCATCAAAAACTTTACACATTTGATAAGTCAATGTGAAGAAATTCTGCAGCAGACTTTTCTGTGTTTCATCTTCTTCACATATTTTCTCAGATTTAATAATTTGGAGATTGGACCTCTAATTAAGTGAAGGTTTTGACTTACTCTTGATATAGAGGTGTTCTAAATTCAAGAGTAGGTTGTTCTTTTGGAGATTAACACTCTCCATCAGTGGTATCAGAGCAGGAGATATCAATTTGAAGGAAAAAGAATCCCGACTGTTGCAGATTCAAGAAATTCAACACTTGAAGGATTAAGAAGTGAAAGCTTGGAGTCAAAGCTCGAGGAGAAGATTATTTGACATCAAGAAAGGCAAAAGGAGTTTAATTCGAAGTAAAGGTACATACATTGTTTGTAAAGCTTGAAGTTTTCAATACACAGGTGGATACAAGATGGGAGAAAGCTTGCAGATTGATAAGCTAGATAGGGAGAACTATCCAGCATGGTCCATGAGGATGGAAGCACACCTCATGAGCAAAGATCTTATATCATTTATTACAGGAGATGAAGAAAAACCAGAGTTTGCAGATCCTAGCATTCCTACTAGGGAAGAACTTGCAATGTTGAAGACTTGGATGAGAAAGGATGCTCAAGCAAGGAGTATCATCTACATGGCTGTAAATGATTACCTTTTACCTCACATCAGAGGTTTGGAAAGTGCCACAGATGTTTGGAATGCCTTGGAAGAGCATTTCCAAAATACAACTAAGTCAAGGAAGTCCTCACTATGGGCTGAGTTCACAACCTTCAAGAAGAAGAGCTCACAATCAATTTCAAATTATGTGGCAAGGATGAAAGATATTGCAGATAGCTTGGGAGCAGTGGATGAAGACATTGAAGAGGAAAAGTTGGTAAGACAAATACTTACAGGTCTAAGAGGTGATGAGAAGTGGAAGCCTTTTATATTGTCCATAGAATTGTCACTTGATCACTTTACTCCTGATCTTAATCAATTGCTAGGACACATGCTAACCTTTGAGCAGGATCTTAAAGGAGACAATGATAGAAGTACAAGTCAAGCTATGTACTCCAAAGACAAGAAAAAGAATGGCAAGGGAAAGCAATCAAATGATGATGAAGGGAATTCAAATCAAGCTAACTTCACAAAAGGGAAGACAAATTTCAGAGGTAAAGGAAGAGGAGGTAAGAACAAAGATAATGCTAAAGCTTGTTGGATTTGTGGCAGAACAAATCATTTGGCAAATGATTGTTGGTATAACAATCAAAATGGTGGAAGCAATAATCAGAATTATAGTCAAAGAGGTAGAGGAGGCAGAAACCAAAGAGGCTATTTCAGAGGAAGAGGAGGTAGGACATCATATGGTAGAGGAGGTGGAAGAAACTTCCAATCTCAGTCCTACAACAATAATTATTACAATTATGCATCAGATCAGAAGGATGACATGACTCTTATCTTGAATGCAACTCATGAATCAATGGGAGAAGATCAAAGAGTGTTTTATATTGACTCAGGGTGCAGCAACCATCTGAGTGGAAATCTATCTTTGATGACTGATATGGAAGCTAGGGTGAATGGACATACAGTTCAAACAGGTGACAATACCAAACATAAAGTGGAGAGCATTGGATCAGTGAAGACAAAGAGTGGAAGTACACTTCTGAGCAAGGTACTTTATGTTCCTACTATTCCTAAAAATTTGATAAGTGTAGGGCAAATTGTGGAGAAAGGATATGAAGTAAGATTCACAAATGATGGTGTCTATGTACAAGATCCAAATCAGGGATATAGAACCATAATTGCAGGTAAAAAGGAAGGAAGATTGTTCACTCTCAAAGTCCAAGGTAATGTGGGACATGCATTGTTTACCTATGGAGGTCAAAAGGTGTCTGAATTAGACCTATGGCATAAAAGGCTAGGTCATTTCAATGAGAGAGCTATAAAGGAGATGTCAAAGAATCAGGTGGTGCTTGGATTGCCAAATATTGAAGGGCAACATATGGTGTACAAGTGTGAAGCTTGTCAATTAGGTAAAGCACATAAGAGTTCTTATAACAAATCAGGGTACAAGTATTCAAATATGCTTGAATTGGTTCATACAGATGTATGGGGTCCCTCAAGGGACTATAGCATAAATGGATCCAGATATTATGTGTTGTTTGTTGATGATGCAACCAGGTGGATTACCTTGTATGTAATCAAGGACAAATCAGAAGTCTTCAAGACATTCAAACATTTTCATGCTTATGCAGAAAGGATCACAGGGCAAAAGCTCAAGAGGTTAAGATCAGATGGAGGGGGAGAGTATTTCTCAAAAGAGTTTGATGATTATTTGTGGAATGCAGGTATCAAAAGAGAAGTGACTTGCAGGTACTCCCCTCAACAGAATGGAGTAGCAGAAAGGAGGAATAGGACTCTTGTAGAGTTTGCAAGAGCTATGATGAAGGAAAAGAATTGTCCAAATTACTTATGGGCAGAAGCTATTAACACTGCAACATACCTTGTGAATAGGTTGCCTTGCAAAGCTTTGGATGGAGGAACCCCTTATGAAGCATGGTGGGGTAAGAAGCCTAGTCTTGATCATTGTAAAGTATTTGGATGTATTGCATATGCTTATGTTCCTTCACAATTAAGACATAAGCTAGAACCAAAAGCAGAGAAGTATGTGTTTATTGGATATGATGATAGACAAATGGGTTACAGGTTGTGGAGTCCATCCACAAAGCAATTTCTTGTTACTAAAGATGTGACATTTGATGAGCAAAATATGTGGTATACAGGATCACCAAATGAGTATACAGGTGTTGAAGAAATCCAAAGGAAAGGAAAGGCAAAGGTAAAAGTTTGTGAAGAAATTGTTGATGAAGTTGACTCTAGATGTAGAGTGCAGGATCATGTAGAAGAAGGGCCAAGATTTGATCCAGAATCAAATGAGGCTGAAACTTCAAGAAGTGCAGAAATCAGAAAATCTACAAGGGAAAGGAAAGAGCCTATAAGGTATAGTTATGATACATCTTTCCTAACAACAAAAGATTATGCCTACATTGTGAAAACAGAAGAAGATCCAACCACTTATGAAGAAGCCAAAGGTAAACAGAATTGGGAGAAGGCAATGCAGGAAGAGTATGATGCTCTACTTGAAAATGAAACTTGGGAACTAGTACCAAGACCAAAGAATCAGAAGGTCATTGGATGTAAGTGGGTATATAAAAGAGGTTTGCAGATGGTAAGGTGTCTAGATATAAGGCTAGACTTGTGGTCAAAGGTTATGCCCAAACTTATGGGGTAGATTATGATGAAACCTTTAGTCCTGTTGCTAAGATGTCTACAATTAGAACATTGATTGCTATTGCTACTTGCAAGGGATGGAAATTATCACAATTGGATGTGAAAAATGCATTTCTAAATGGATATATTGCAGATGAAGTATATATGGAGCAACCAGAAGGCTTCATGGAATCAATTGGATCAGATTATGTGTGTAAGCTCAAGAGAGCTTTATATGGGTTGAAGCAAGCCCCAAGAGCTTGGAATTACAGATTGGTCAAGTTCTTGAATGAATGTGGATTTCAAGCATCAAAGGCAGATAGTAGCTTGCTAGTGAAGGCAAGTGAAAATGGATATATTTACATGTGCATTTATGTTGATGATATTATTGTTACAGGAACAGATGCTCAAGGAATCAATGAACTCAAAAGACAAATAGAGAAGGAGTTTAAGATAAGTGATTTGGGAAACTTATCTTATTTTCTAGGAATGCAGATTGTGTATACTCAACATGGAGTATATGTGTCACAAGAGAGATACTTGAAGAATCTTCTGGTCAAGTTTAACATGGAAGATTGCAAGACCTCAACTACACCATTGGAGGTAAATCATAAACTAAGCAGGTATGGAGGTGAAGAGTTCAATGACATGAAGAAATATCAGAGTTTGGTAGGTAGTCTAATCTATGCTACCTTGACAAGGCCAGATCTATCATATGCAGTAGGTGTGTTGTCACAATTTATGCATTGTCCAAAGAAGACTCATTGGATTGCAGCCCAAAGGGTACTCAGATATATCAAAGGAACCCTAAGTGAAGGTCTGTATTATGGTTTCACTTCTGACACAAGAATCAAAGTGTTTAGTGATGCAGATTGGGCAGGTGACTCAGATGATAGAAGATCTACTCATGGATATCTATGTTATGTTGGAGATAAATTAGTTTCTTGGTGTTCAAAGAAGCAACATACAGTTGCTTTATCATCCACAGAAGCTGAGTATAAGGGAATGGTAGAAGCTGCAAAGGAAGTGATATGGTTGAAGACCTTGATGAAAAGTTTTGAGATTGATCATAGTACTCCAATAATTTTTGGAGACAATATGAGTTCTTTGTATTTGGCATCTAACCCTGTTTTTCGTGCCAGGACTAAGCATATAGAGATTCAGTATCATTTCTTGAGGGAAAAGGTACTAGATAAAGAGATTGAAGTGATGTACACTCCAACAAAGGAACAAGTGGCAGATATGATGACAAAGAGTCTGGATGGACCTAAATTACAAAGGTTCAAAGACATGGCAAGTATAAAGAAGACAGAGAAAACCTCAATTGATGATTGAGGGGGAGCTGTTGGTGCAGACCAATCACCAATTGAAGGCTTGGGAGATCAAATGATGAAGGAAGAATCAATTCCTAAAGTGTGGAAGAAGATTACATTCAGAGGACAAGAGAAGTGTACACATATGTACATTAGTATAGTCATAGATGACTTAGATCTTTTGTTCAGTAAGAATCATGTACAAATTATCTATAAATACTTTGAGAAAAGTCGGGGCATGTATGAGAGCATATGTAGAAACCAAGATTGAGGAAATTAGGAGTCAAGAGATAGAGAAAAGTTAGTTGAGTTAGCTCTCATCACTCAGTTGTAATTTTCTGAGTTAATGAAGAAATATTGCGCCCGATCTTTTCGTGTCTGCTCCTTCTGTGTTTGATCAATTGTGAAATCCTTTTGAGGATATCTAAGTTGTTAGTTAATGAGCCTGTGACCTGAATTTCAGAGTCCAATTGTAAACAGGCTAGGAGAATTGTGAGTAGGAACATTCATATGTGTTGAGTGTCTACAGTTCTCTGAAACAGGCGCAAATTTCGAGTTTAATCTTTTGGTCAGTGCTCATTCCATAGTTTAAAGTTTTGTGCAAGCAAGCACTTAATCTTTAAGTTGGAAGGTGATCTACTCGTGGCTAAAAGCATTTGGCAAAACGGGTTAGATATTGTGAGAACCAAAGTTAAGAAGTTAGGGGTGTCTAAATCGACTTCTCAAAAGTGCAGATTCAGACATAGGTAACTTGTGAAGACAATTTCTCAAGTTATACTAAAGCTTATGAAGTAATTCAACTTGGAGGTGATGCGCAATCTCTAGGAGATGATTCGTACAAAGTTTCATCAAAAACTTTACACATTTGATAAGTCAATGTGAAGAAATTCTGCAGCAGACTTTTCTGTGTTTCATCTTCTTCACATATTTTCTCAGATTTAATAATTTGGAGATTGGACCTCTAATTAAGTGAAGGTTTTGACTTACTCTTGATATAGAGGTGTTCTAAATTCAAGAGTAGGTTGTTCTTTTGGAGATTAACACTCTCCATCAGAGGTCACATAAATTTCCAAGGAAATGATTCAGGTAATGATAGTAAAGGATGTTGGAATTGTGGTAAACTTGGACATTTTGAACGTGATTGCAGGTTGAAGAATCAAAATAACAGAAGGCAACAAAACAATTATGCATGCACAAGTGTACATGATTCTGAGAATTTGTTCATGGTTCAACATCATATGATGAATACGATGTCTGCTGATGGTTCAAAATCAAATGCTAATGTGTGGTATGTTGATTCACGTGCTTCAAATCACATGACCAGTCATGTGGAATGGTTTAGTAGTTTGCAAAAATTGCCAGTTCTTGGATATGTTGAAACAGGTGACGACACATCACACCCTATCGAGCATACACGAAACATAGCAATGTCTATGGAGGATGGAAAGGTAAAATATCTTGTTGATGTGCTTCATGTTCCAAACATAACAAAGAATCTGGTTTTTGTTGGGCAAATGGTTGAGCAGGGATTACAAGTCAGATTCAATGCTGATGGGTTATATGTTGAAGAGTACAAACATGATGGACGATTGGTTGCCAAAGGAAACAAAGTGGGTGGGATGTTCACCTTAAATGTGAAAATTCCCGAAATGAATGCATGCATGTTTGCAAAAGGTACAGGAGTTATTGTTGATATAGAGATCTGACACAAACGAATTGGACATGCAAATTTGCAAAAGCTGAAATTGATGCAGTCAAAGGAGATTGTCAATGGACTACCAAATTTCAAAGTTGCAGAAATGCAAAAGGTATGTGCAACATGTCAATTTGGTAAATAGTCAAGAGCATCATTTCCACATGACAAGCATGTTAGTGAGAATGTGCTAGAAATAGTACATACATATGTTTGGGGTCCTGCAAAGACCACATCTATGGGTGGTTGAAGGTTTTATGTTACTTTCATTGATGACCATACACAGAAAGTGTGGGTATATTTCATGAAAGAGAAGAGTGAGGTGTTCACTCACTTCCATAATTTTAAAGCTATGGTGGAAAAGAAAATAGGGAAGTATGTTTAGACATTAAGATCTGATGAAGGAGATGAATACATGTCAAATGAGTTCATCAATTTTCTAAAAGGTCATGGAATTCGATGTCATTTTTCATGCAGGTACACACCACAATAGAATGGCATTGCTGAATGCAAAAATTGACATATTGCAGAAATAGCAAGAGCTTTGATGGTTGAGAAGAATATGCCTCATTGTTATTGGGCAGAAGTTGTGCATACGCCTGTATACATCATGAACAAAACTCCAATTGCTATTGTACATCAAGTTACACCTGAAGAGAAGTTCACAGGTAAAAAGCCAAACTGATCACATATGAAAGTTTTTGGCTGTATTGCATATATACCCAAATGATTTGAGGACAAAGCTTGATCCAAATGTAGAAAAATGTGTCTTCATTGGATACTTCCTTGAGCAAAAGGGATATAAATGTTATAACCCACTCACACAATAGGTGAAGGCGAGCAGAGATGTGGTATTTGATGAAATGTCAAACTTCTATGCAAATGCCAAAGATGGAATTAATCTTGAATCAAATGACAAAGAAAATGCTAAAAAATCAAGTTCATAATCTCAAGTTTTGAGTGGAACACATGAATCACCAAGCAATAGTCCCAACTCAAATCCATGGAGTGGAAGATTGTGTGGAAATTTCAATCCAGCAAATTCATCAAATACATCCAAGAAAGGTAAAGAAAAGCTTTCTATTGGTAGTAAAACATGTGCAGGTTTCAAAGACGTTGATGGAGATTCAAGCGGTTCAGAAAAGAGTCTTGATGAGGAACTTGGATTTGCCTCTGTGAAGACTCCAAGAGTAAGAAAGGCACATGTAGATGATACAAGGAGAAGTGAACCTGGATCAAGAAGATCTAGGAGGATGCAGAATTCAATGCAACGATTGACATATGATAGTTAGATGGCTTGTCATTGTGCCTACATGACAAAGGTAAAACAAGATGTTGAACCCTCTTTTTTGAAGATGCAATCGGAAATGTAGATTGGGAAAAATCTATGGATGAGGAAATCGCTTCACTTTATGAAAATGATACGTGGAAGGTGGTTCCGTTGCCCTAAAGAAAGAAGCCCATAGGTTGCAAATGGGTTTACAAGGTAAAGCACAATGCTGATGGTAGCACAAGCAGGTACAAAGCACGATTGGTAAAGGATATGCACAGACATATGGCATTGATTATGAGGAAACATTCAGCCCTGTAACTAAAATGTCTACTATTAGAACACTTGTCGCATTAGCTATAGCAAAAGGATGGACTTTGCATCAGATGGATGTGAAGAATGCTTTCCTACATGGTGGGAAGAAGTATACATGTACCAACCACAAGGATATGAAGATTCAAAGCATCGAGAATATGTTTGCAGGTTGTAAAAGGCTTTGTATGGGCTTAAGCAAGCTCCTCGTGCATGGCGTGCAAGGATTGTTGACTACTTGACCACCATTGGGTTTTCTATGTGTGATGTAGATCATTCACTACATGCAAGGAAGGGTGATGATGGCATCACAATTGTGGCTATTTATGTTGATGACTTGATTGTAGATGGTGATAATGAAGAAAGCATTAAAGAGGTAAAGCAACTTCTTATGTAGGAATTTGAGATGAAAGATCTTGGTGTGCCGTGCTATTTCTTGGGCATTGAGTTTATACATACAGAAACAGGTATATGGATGTCACAAAGGCAATATGCCTTGAGTATGATGGAGAAGTATGGCATGGCTGATTGTAAGCCAATTTCTATGCCACTAGATCAAAATTTGAATTTGGATACTACATCAGGTGCAGCATTAGAAAATGCCACTATGTACGGGAAAATTGTGGGAAGTTTGATATATCTCACAATTACAAGGCCTGATCTAAGCTACACAGTTGGTCTTGAAAGTCAATTTATGTAGGTTCCCAGGAAGTCACATCTAGATGCTCTGAGGTGCACTCTATGTTATGTGAGTGCTACTTTGGATTATGCATTATTTTATGAATCTAGTGTAGATTTGCAAGTTCATGGATGCATGGATGCAGATTGGGCTGGTACTATTCTAGATAGAAGATCTGCTAGTGGCTTTCTATTCTCATTTGGGAGTGCAACTATTACATGGAGCAGCAAGAAGCAACCCACTGTTGCTTTTTCGATTATAGAGGCTGAGTATAGAGGTGCTGTAATGGAAGCATGTGAAGCATCATGGCTGAGATGCTACTTGCAGATTTAGGTGTGGAAGTGCAAAATCCTATCACCATCTATTGTGATAATCTTAGCAGTATACAGTTCGTGCGGAATCCTATTTTTCATGCTAGAACAAAGAATATTGAGGTGCATTATCACTTCATCACAGAGAAGGTACTAACAAGAGATATTGCCCTTGTTTATGTGAGGAAAAATGAGCAAAAGCTGAAAAATTTTGGAAAGATGCTTGGATTAGAGGACATGAAATTGAGCTTGAGGGGGAGTGTTGAGATATCAAGCTCAACAAGTGATGATCCAGGATGACACATATCACTTTTTCATTTCTCTAACATGTATAGTGGTCATGTCGGTATATGTCAGGGACACTTCATTGAGCTTTACTAGATTTATCTACAAGAGTGATGCCACATGTATTTCTTGCCAGCTCACTCATTCGCGAACATTAAGATTTTCCTTATGTACTGTTCTTTATATATTTCACTTGTTGTATTCTTGTTTTAGGTCATTCTTATACATTCCTTTTATGTAATAATAGAAGAAGAAGAAGATCATTCTTCCTTGCCTCAATCTGCATGTGTGCTCCTGTTTGATTGTGAGAGTCTGTGTGTGTGTGAGCTCTCTTGCTTATCTCCTTCCTCGTGACATGTATGTGCTAAATGTATGCAAGGAACTACCATTGAAAGGCTGAAATAAGAGCCCAAACACTAGCCAAGAACTTACAAGTGTGTGCCAACTCTATTTGTTAGACCCCAAAAACTTGCATAAACTTGTGATGATTGCTCCCAATACAATTGAAAGCCTTCCAAGAAACGTGTAAGTTCACTAGTATGGCTCAAAACACAACCCCAAAAATGAATATTCATTGTTGGAAAAGCACAAAGAACTCCCTTCTTGATGTTCTTGAACCTGTGTAAAGAGAACTATGTGTGAAAGAACTCCAAAACAGCTCTAAGAGTCACCCCAAAAACTACTTCAAATACACTTCAAGAACAAATGATAAATCCTTGAGGGCCCAAAATGTGCTCAAGAAAATGTCAACCATAGTCTTTCCCCCTCCTCAAACACCACATGATTGTAGCTTAGTGGCAAGAGATTTTGAGTTAAGCAAGCTCCGAGGAGAATAATACTAGGATGGGTGAACTCCCAAGAAGTACCAAGAACCTCCATCTTCCTTGATCATTGAGGTCCTCCCTCACATGCAGCCAACAATGAAAATGGTGACTTCGGTGACTTGGATGAGAAGGTATGCCTTGGTGGTTGCCTTAGTCACAAGCCTTGAAGTCATTGAGGTGTTCCATTGGTTGCAAGTTTTGGTAGCACTATGTAGACTAACAACACCAAAGCACTGCAATTGATCATTCCATATGAGGTTTGGCATGGTTACAAGGCATTTGCCTAGCATATGCATCAGTTGCCTAGCATATGCATCAGTGTCTGAACAACTGAAGACACAAAAAATTTGTGTCTTCAGTTGCCTAGCATATGCATCAGTGTCTGAACAACAATGCAAAAAATTGGATTGTATTTTTTTTGGGTAAAGTTCTGAAAGCAAAGACGATCTTCTGTATCATCTACATACTAAATGCATTTGTTACTTGTGATGTTGTTTTTGTGGAAGATTGAATTCAGCCCTTGCTTTCATGTACCAAGGAGACATTAAATAGCTCAAAGGATGTGTATGATGCTACTTCCTCTTTTTTTAGGTGGAGAGTCAAGTGTTAGTCCAAATGAGGCAATTTCTTAGCCTTTATAGGTTTCAAAAAATGAGGCAAATCATTCCAATTTTTTATACAGATTTACATGATGCACTTGTTGATGAGAGGCTGACATAGAAGAGGCTAAAACTATGTCTAAATGGATGGTGCAAACTTTGAGAGATAGAAAATTAGATACACCTCTTTCATATCACACTCATTGAGGCCCTCATAGTGCTTCCTTGCATTAAATTGCTATGCAATGGTTCTCTCTAGTCTTTGTGATGAGAATGAGTCTATTTCTTTTGATGAAGCACAAAACTCAAAAGATAGGATGGCTACTTTGCAATCAAAATATGATGCTATTATGAAGGATGGTACTCAGTCTTTATGTGGTTTACCCCTATACAAAAAGGCCATTGGCGCTAAATGGGTATACAAGCTGAAATGTATGTCCGATGGAACAATTGATAATGTATAAGGCTTGGCTTGTTGCCAAAGTTTATGCTCAAGAGAAAGGCATTGATTTTGATGAGACATTTTCTCCCACATGTCGAATGCCCACTGTTCATAGCATTTGTGCATTTGCTTCTCATCATGGTTGGAATGTACATCCATTGGACATCAAAGTTGCATTTTTGAATGATGATTTATATGAAGAATTATAGGTTTTTTAGCATGCGGTCTTGTGAAGAAAGGGCATGAAAAAAAAGTGTGGAAAAAGGCATTACATGGTTTGAAGCAAGCACCACATGCTTGGTATGAGAAGATGCATGCATACTTGCTAAAACATGGTTTCAAGTACAATCCAACTGAGAGCTCCTTATATGATCAAGCGTGCAGATGATGTACTTTTGATCATTGTTGTATATGTTGATGACATACAACTCACTGTTCCTAATGAGAACCATACTATTGAAGTTATGGCTAACTTGGATGCCTCTTTTGAGATGTCATCACATTTGGGGCATTTGCATAATTATTTGGGCATTCAATTTATGCAAGTTAATGGGGGAATATATTTGTGTCAAACAAAATATATTGATACATTATTGTAGGGTTTTGGACTTGAAGATTGCAAACCTATTGCCACTCCCATGGAAATAGGTTTATGGTTAAGTATTCATGATGTGCAATTGATGTTTTTCTCTATCAATAGGATGATGGATGCTTGAAAACATATGCATAACTCAGCCTGATATTCAGTTTGTTGTCTCTTAGATAAGCAAGTTTATGTTTTTCCCAAGTATATAGTGTTAGCAGGCGATTAAACACATCTTCCCCTACTTGAGTGGTACCTGTCTACTTAGATTGGTTTATCCCAAGGCTGGATCATTACCACCATATTTTTGTTGATAAATTTTAGTAGTGATGTGTGTGAATAGACTTACACTGTCAGGGCACTTTTTTTCCCTCTTTATGAGGTTTTTTCCTTGTCAAATTGTATATACACCTATAACCCTAATGGATTACTTATCTTTGTACATTCAATTGGTAGTACATTTAGTATTGTGTGTTATGCTCGAGCTTCTTGTTCTTCCTTGTGCTATTCGCATGCTTCCTCAAACATCAAACTCCAATAATTGGTATCAAAGTAGATTGCCACTTCATCTAGGGCATCGCCAACACCTCTCCAATTAGAGTCTTAGAATCGCACAAAAATTGGTGAGAATAATCAAGGAAATTAGAATTTCAAAATAGCTTTGCGATGTGGCATCAAAATTTTGATCTAAGCTCGTTTCAACCTTCGAATGCACTATCACAATGCCTGTGCAAGCAATTTTATCTTTTTGTGCCAAACATATATACAAGTTTCGACTCACCAATGCAAGTTCCTCGAAGTTTGGTATAGGTTTAGCAAAGCTTGAAAAGGTAGTTTTGTTCAACTTTTTGAGATACAATCATTTTTCTATATCATGGTATTTAATTTAGTGGCCATGGTTGAGAGCAATGATGTATTTTGTATGTTGGATGTTGAAGATAGGTTGGATGGTACTAATTACCCATTGTGGGCATATATGATGCGTCATGTATTGGTATCAAAAGGATTGTGAAATATTGTGTAGGGTGTTGAAAAATGTCCATCTACACTTGTAAATATAGTTTTTGAAGGTGATGCAAATGGTGTTGAAGTTGACAATCTTTAAATTCTTGTTCATGCTGCAGTTCTTGCTGCATCTACTGTAGAGCAACTTCTTTGGGATGCTAGAGATGCTCAAGCACATGCATTGATAGCTTTGTCTATGAAACATGCCATTATCCCTCACATTCACTCTTGCAAGATAGAAAAGGAGGCTTGGGATACACATATAACCTTATACTAGACAATCAATGAGGCTCGTGTTGCTTACCTCCGAAAATAGTTGGAGAGTGACCATATGAATGAGGGAGATTCCATGGATAGTTTTTGACAAAGATCAAAGATTTGAAGGAGCAATTGATTTTTGTTGATGAAGTTATACCAGATAGTTCACTTGTGCAGATTGTTCTTAATGGTTTTCGAGATTCATATTTGAGTTTTGCATCTACTCCATGATTGATGATAAAAGGCAATACAAACGCTTTAACATTTGAGGAGTTAGCCTTTGTTTTGTTGTAGGAAGATGAGTATAGGCAGAATAAGTCTATTATGCATGTTCCAAATCAAGTTTCTTAGCTAGTGAGAAGGGTAAAGGTAAATGGAGCTCATTTACTAGTAAGCGGACACTTGCTAATGCTTCACAACTGAAGAAGGAAGACAAACATGAGAAGAAAATAGAAAAATAGAAACAAGTTTGCAAATATTGTAAAGGAAATGATAATGTCATAAAGAGTTGTCCAAAACTAGCTGCAAAAGAGGCAAAGAAGAAAGAAACTAGAATGGCTATTGCAGAGGCCTCTACACCTAAAATAGAGTCTGCTAATCTTGTGAAGAATGAGGAATGGGCATTTACTACTGTTTGCAGCTACGACCCATCTTCTCATGAGTGGTGTATGTATGTATTAGACTCAGATTTTTGGTACTTTGATAGTGGGGCAACCAAACATATTACCTCGTAGCACAATTTTTTTAGTTCACTTAAGCTTGCCCCTATAGGGAATACTATCACATGCACAAAAAAACTCCTCATATCCTATGATGGGAGTTGGTAAGAACATTTTAACTACTATTGATGGTAGTTCTTTTACATTGTAAGATGCATTGTATGTGTTAGGGATCAAGAAATTTTTTTCGTTAGTTTCAACATTAGCCAAGATTTGCTTCGTTGTCAAATTTGTTGATGACTGTACAATTGATGATCTTTCAAATGGTGATGTCATTATTGCTTCTAGAATTTTATGTTGTGGACTGTATAAACTCATAGGCTATGCAAAATCTGTGAATGGTTCAACATGTGCAGTTCAAGATTCTTAGGCTATCTCAAATGCAAAGCTTTCACATGCATACTTTGTTCATCTGAATTAGTTTGCTACACCTGCAAAAATCTAAAATAGTGTCCTCTATGCCCAAACTTAAGCACATTGTAAACATGTCTATGAAGGCTATATTTTGAGATACAGAGATAGCTTCTTTTGGGAACTACCTTTACTTTGTGACTTTTTTGGTGATTTTTCTAGGCATGCATGGGTGTATCTATTGAAAGCAAAGTCCGAAGTTTTCATGTGATTTAAACAGTTTCTGCATATGACTGAAAATCTATTAGCATGTAAATTGGACACCCTCCATTCTCATTGAAGGAGGAATACATGTCTTCTGATTTTAATGCATTTTTGGTGGAGCATGGGATAAAACATTAGTGTATAGTGTTGTATACACCTCAACAAAATGGATTTGTAGAAAGAAAGAACGGTTCTCTTATGGAGATGGCAAGAAGTGTGGTCAAAAGTCATGCTTTACCACATAGCTTCTGGCTTGAGGTGGTTATGTGTGCATCAAAATGTACTTAACAGCCCCACCAAAGTTTTGCAATATATCACTCCATAAGAGGCTTGGCATGGTCGCAAGCCATTTGTTTCTCATCTGTGTGTCTTTGGTTGTTTAACATATGCATTAGTGCCTGAACAACAATGCAGGAAATTGTATGATAAAGTAGTTAAATGTATTTTTGTTGGGTATAGTTTTGAAAGCAAAGTCTATGGTCTATATCATCCACAAAGTAAACAGATTCTAGTTAGTCGTGGTGTTGTTTTTGTGGAAGATGCAATTCAACCATTACTTTCATGTGCCAATGAGACATCATTTAGCTCCAAAGACGTGTATGACACTTTGATGCCTCTTTTTATTGGTGGAGATTCAAGTGCTAGTCCAAATGAGGCAACTTCTCAACCTTTAGAAGTTCCACATGATGATGCAAATTTACATGATGCACTTGTTCATGAGAGAGCAGATGTAGAGGAGGAAAAAACTATGCCTAAACGGCTTGTGCACACTTTAAGATATAGCAAATTAGATGCACCTCTATCATAGTGTACTCATTAAAGTTCTCATAGTGATTCCTTTGCATTAGATTGCTATGTGATGGTTGCCTCTAGTTTTTGTGATGAGAATGAACCTGTTTTTTTTTATGAAGCACAAAATTCAAAAAATTGGATGGCTTCTATGCAATTATACTCGTTCAAGCTCTCATAGTGCTTCCTTTGCATTAGATTGCTATGTGATGGTTACCTCTAGTCTTTGTGATGAGAATGAACCTGTTTTTTTTTAATGGAGCACAAAATTTAGAAATTTGGATGGCTTCTATGCAATTTGAATATGATGTTATTATGAAGAATGTTACCTGGTCTTTATGTGATTTGCCTTCCATGGAAAAGGCCATTGGCAATAAATGGGTATACAAGCTAAAACATATGCCTAATGAATAGTTGACATGTGTAAAGCTAGGCTTGTTGCAAAAGGTTATGCTCAAGAGAGGCATTGATTTTAATGAGACCTTTGCACCCACTTGTCGAATGACCACCGTTCATAGCATCTGTGTACTTGCAACACATCATGGTTGGAATGTACATCAATTGGACATTAAAACTACATTTCTGGATGGTTGCTTACATGAAGAAGTGTATGTATTTCAACCTCATGGTTTTGTGTAGAAGGGGCATGAAAACAAAGTGTGCAAGTTGAAAAAGGCATTATATGGTTTGCAACAACACCATGTGCTTGGAATGAAAAGATACATGCCTACTTGATTGCACATGATTTAGAGAACAATCCAAGTGAGAGCACTTTATATGTTAAGCGTGTAGATGATGTACTTTTGATCATTGTTGTCTATGTTGATGACATGCAGCTCACTGTGAACGGGAGAAATGGCATGCTCACCCATCACAGCAGGAAGACAGAGATTTATACTTACAACAGACAATGTACAAAATTAACAAAGGAGATAAGGTAGAGAGAGAAGAAGTACTGACATGAATCCATGATAGAGCCATTCCAGAATGCGTGTTGTTGTTTCATTAAGCAAACTAATATATTTATACATATCTTCATGCCCATTCGTATGGGACTTGTACCTTTTCCTTGCACCCCTTAGTCAACCCTTCAATCAAGCCTTAATTAAACTATAAAATGCCAACACGTACATGCCACTTTAACACTGGCATGCATGATGGACTCGAATCCCATACCATGTGTACCAATGTCCTAGGGTTACTATATACAACTACCCTATGAAACATTATCCACCAACCAAAGTGCATGGCCCAAATCCATGGTATGGAAGGTAAGACAATGTCCATAACAGTCAAGAACTAGGAGAAATGTGTAATGCAAAGCAAAGTGCCTCAAACTTAATCCAAGTTATGCAAGTACATTACACAGAACCCATAGTCTACCCTCTATATGCATTAGCCTGAAGTACATGGCATAATTAAATTGCTCATCTTATACATCAATTACATCATTTTCATATAACTTCATACAATACATCATTATCATGTGCGATCTATGTAGATTTGCAAGAGAGATGGATCATCCAATGATAGCATTATCATTGCCAATATTCACTTCTATACTGCATATTCGGCTCCCCATAAGTACTACAACATAAATCATCAAATAATGATCAAGAATAGCTTGTCTGTTTCAGTTGGACTGTTCTCAAAACCATGTGCAATGAGATAGGCATGCATCTTTTCATACCAAGCATGTGGTGCTTGCTTTAAACCATATAATGCCTTCTTTAACATGCACACTTGGTTTTCATGCCCTTTCTACACAAAGCCATGGGGCTAAAAAACATACACTTCTTCATGCAAGTCACCATTCAAAAATGTTGTTTTAATGTCCAACTCATGTACATTCCAACCATGATGAGCTGCAAGTGCACAAATGCTATGAACAGTAATCATTTGGCATGTAGGTGCAAAGGTTTCATCAAAATCAATGCCTTTTTCCTGCGCATAACCCTTTGCAACAAGCCAAGCCTTATACCTGTCAGTTGTTCCATCAGGTTTATGCTTCAGCTTGTATACCCACTTAGTGCCTATGGCCTTCTTGCCAAGAGACAAGTTACATAAAGGCCAAGTACCATTTTTCATGATAGCATCATATTCAGATTGCATTGCAGCCATCCAACGTTCAAAATTTTGTGCTTCATCAAAGGAAATAGGCTCAGTCTCATCACAAAGACTAGAGGCAGTCATAGCATAGAAATTTGATGCAAAAAATGCATTTTGAGAGCTTGAATGAGTACGATATGACAGAGGTGCGTCTAATTTGCTATCACACAAAGTTTGCCCTAGCCATTTTGGCATAGTTTTTGGCTCCTCTATATCAGCTCTCTCATCAACAAGTGTATCATGCAAGTCTGCATTACAAAATGGAATGATCTGCATCATCACATGAAACCTATAAGGGCTAAGAAGTTACCTCAATAGGAATAGCACTAGACTATCCACCTGTAAAAAGAGGCAGCAAAGTATCATACATGTCTTTGGAGCTAACAAATGTCTTTGTCGTACATGAAAGTAAAGACTGAATAGCATCTTCCACAAAAAACAACATCACGGCTAACCAAAATGTATGTGGATGATACAGACGATAGCCTTTGCTTTCAGAATTGTACAAAAAAAAAACATTTTACTATTATCATCCAATTTCTTGTGATGTTGTTCATGCACGAACACATATGCCAGACAACCAAAAACACGCAGATGAGCAACAGATGGCTTGCGACCATGCCAAGCCTCATATGGAGTGATAGACTACAGTGCTTTAGTGGGACACATGTTAAGTCCATATACTGCACACATGACAACCTCAAGCCAGAAACTATGTGGTAAAGCCTGACTCTTGACAATACACCTCGCCATCTCCATGAGTGACCTGTTCTTCCATTCAGCAACTCCATTTTGTTGAGGTGTATACGGCATTGTACACTAATGTTTCATCCCACATTCAATTAGAAATGCATTAAAGTCAGAAGACATATATTTCACCCCTCGATGAGAACAAAGGATCCCAATTTTACATCCTGACAGATTTTCAGCCAAAACCAAAAATTGTTTGAAGCTCATGAACACTCGTACCTTGTTTCAATGGATATACCCATGCATGCCTAGAAAAATCATCAATGAAAGTCACGAAGTAAAGATAGTTTCCAAAAGAGGGTGTCTGCATATGACCATAGACATCACTGTGAACAAGCTACAATTTCTGAGTAGCTCTAACCAAACCATCTTTTGGAAAGGAGGAATGCTACATTTTGCCCAAAATACAACCTCAAGTTTGGGCAAAGAGGACACCATTTCAAATTTCTGCAGGCATAGCAAACTAGCAAAATTCAGATGACCAAAGCGTGCATGCCAAAGCTTTGCATCTGACATAGCCTGAGAATCATGTACTACACATGCTAAATCATTCATAGATTTTCATAGTTTATGAGCTTATATAGCCCACGACATAAATGCCAGAAGCAGTAATCATGTCACCATTTGACAGATCATGAACTGTACATCTGTCATCAACAATTTTCACAATCTAGCTAATCGTGGCTAATGCAAAAATTGATAACAAATTTTTCTTGACACAAATAAAGCATCTCACAAAGTGAAAGAACTACCATCAACAATAGTCAAAATGATCTTACCAACTCCCATGATAGGATAAGAGGAGTTGTTGGCGCATGTGATAGTATTCACTATAGGGGCATGCTTGAGTGATGTGAAGAAATTATGTTGTGAGGTAATATGTTTGATTGCCCCACTATCAAAGTACCAAACATCTGACTCTACTTCAAACATACACTGTTCAGGAGAAGATGGGTAAAAACTACAAACAATAGTAAACACCCATTCTTCATACTGCACAAGATTAGCAGACTCTGTTTTTTGTGTAGAGGCCTCTGCAACAACCATTCCATCCCCTTTTTTCTTTGCCTTTTTTGCATCCAGTTTTGGACAGTTCTTTATGACATGATCATTTCCTTTACAGTACTTACAAAAAAATTTCTGCTTTTCTGATTTCTTCTCATCTTTGTCTTCCTTCTTCAAATGTGCAACATTTGCAAATTTTTGCTTACTAGTAGATGAGCTCCATTTACCTTTGCCTTTCTGACTAGCGAGGAAAGCTTGATCTACAACATGCATAATGGACATGTTCTGCATGGATTGATCTTCCTGCAACAAAACAGAAAATAACTCCTCAAATGACAAGGCATTTGGATTGCCTTTCATCATCAAATGAAGATTAGAAGCAAAACTCTGATATGAATCAGGAAGACCATTCAGAACGGTCTGCACAAGTGAGCCTCTTGTTATAAGTTCATCAGCAAAAATCAACTGTTCCTTCAAGTCTTTGATCTTTATTAGAAAACTGTCCATAGAATCACCTTCATTCATATGCTCACTCTCCAACTATTTTCGGAGGTAAGCAACACAAGCCTCATTCCTAGCCTGTTACAATGTGGTAAGTGTATCCCAAGCATCCTTAGCTATTCTGCAAGAGAGAATATGAGGAATAATGGCATGTTTGACAGACAAGGCTATCAATGCATGTGCCTAAACATTTCTGCCATCCCAAAGAATTTGCTCTATAGTAGGTGTAGTAGAAACCATGGCACAAACAGGAATCTGAAGAATATCAACATCTTCAATGCCATCTACATCAGCTTCAATACCTGTATTTGTAGGTGTAATAAGATGTTTTTCAACACCCTGCACAATGTTCCACAGTCCTTTTACAACCAATACATGTCACATCATATAAGCCCACAATGGGTAATTGATATTTTCCAAATTATCCTCAATAGCCAACATATGGAATACATAACTGCTTTCAGCCATGGCCACTGACTAAAATACCCTGGTGCAGAAAAATGAATCTATGTGAAAAAGTTGAACAAAATTACCCTGATGAGTTCTGCTAAACCTATAGCAGACTTCGGGACGCTTATACTAGCGAACCGAAACATATATATATCTTTGGCACAAAAAGACAAAATAGCCTACACAAGCACTATGATAGTGCATTCAGAGGCCAAAATGAGCTTAGATCATGTTTCAACACAATAGAGCAAAGCGGTTTTGATCTCCTAATCACCCTGAGTATGCTCACCAAATTTTGTGCGATTCTGACACTGTGACCGAAGGGGTGTTGATGATGCCCTAGATGAAGAGGTGACCTTCTCTGATACCAATTATTGGAATTAGACATCTGTGGAAGCATGCAAACAAAACAAGGAAGAAGAAGAAGCTTGGAGCACAACACACAATACAGAATGTATTACCACTAGAATGTACAAAGATAAGTAACCCATTGGGGCTATAGGCATATATACAAGCTAGGGGAAAAAACCTCCCAAAGAGGCAAAAAAGTACCCTGGTGGTCCTAGTGTGTTCACACATATCACTACCTAAATATATCAACAAATAAATATTCTAATGCCAAAAATTGATTATATCTCAAAAAGTTGAACAGAAACACCATGTCCAGCTTTGCTAAACCTATAGCAAACTTCAAATCACTTATTTTGGTGAACCAAAACCTTTATATATGTTGGGCATAAAAGGACAAAATTGCCTCTATAGTTCTTGTGATAGTGCATTCTACAATCAAAATAAGCTCAAATATGTTGATATATTTTAGTAGTAATGTGTGTGAACACACTTAGGATCATCGAGGCACTCTTCTCCTTGTTTAGGAGGTTTTTTCCCTTGACTTGTTTATACACCTATAACCCTAATGGGTTACTTATCTTTGAACATTCACTCGGTAATTCATCTAGTGTTGTGTTGTGCTCCAAGCTTCTTCTTCTTTTTCTTCCTTGTGCTATTCATGTGCTTATATAGACCTCAAATTCCAACAATTGGTATCAGAGAAGGTCATGGCATCAGTGTCATTAACACCTAGTCAACAATCTTAGAATCACAAATTGGTGAGCATACTCAAGGCATTCAAATTTTGATTTGAGCTCGTTTTGACCTCCAAATGCACTATCACAGTGCTTCTGCATACATTTTCATCTTTGTGTGCCAAACATATGTACAAGTTTCAGTTCGCTAATACAAAGGCATCAAAGTCTACTACAGGTAAATTAGAGCTCAATAGGGTTGTTTTGTTCAACTTTTTGAGATACGATGATTTTTTTGCATCAAGGCATTTAAATAGTGACCATGATTGAAAGTAATGACGCATTCCATATGTTAGCTATTGAGGACAGGTTGGATGATAGTAGTTACCCATTGTTGGCATATATGATGCATCATGTATTGGTGCACCTATTGCAAAGAAACTTTGTTGGGATAGCAAAGATGCTTAGGAACATGCATTGATAGCTCTATCTATCAAACATGCCATTATTCCTCACATTCGCTCTTGAAAAATATAAAGGATGCTCATGATACACTTACCACTTTATACCAGGCAAGAAATAAGGCTCGTGTTGCTTACCTTTGAAAATAGTTGGAGAGTGATCATGTGAATGAAGAAGATTATATGGATAATTTTTTGACAAAGATCAAAGATTTGGAGTAATTGATTTCTACTAATGAAGACTTGCTAGATAGTTCACTTGTGCAAACTATTCTTAATGGTCTTCCTAATCCATATCAAAGTTTTGCTTGTACTCTTTGATTGATGATGAAAGGCAATCTAAATGCCTTAACATATGAGGATTTAGTCTTTGTTTTGTTGTAGGAAGATAATTCAAGACAGAACAAGCCCATTATGTGTGTTATAGATCAAGGTTTCCTAGCTAGTTAGAAGGGCAAAGGTAAATGAAGCTCATCCACTAGTAAGCAGAAATGTGCTAATGCTGCACAATTGAAGAAGGAAGAAAAACATGAGAAGGAAAAAGAAAAGTAGAAAAAATTTAGCAAATACTTTAAGGGAAATGGTTATGTCAAGAGTTGTCCAAAACTCACTACAAAAGAGGAAAAGAGGAAAGAGTTTTGAATGGTTTTTCTAGAGGCCTCTATACCTAAAACAGAATGGGTGTTTACTACTATTTTGACCCATCTTCTCATGAGCAGTGCATGTCTACAGTAGACTCAGATGTTTACTAGTACTTTGATAGTGGGGAGACCAAACATATTACCTCGCAACACAGTTTTTTCTCTTCACTCGAGCCTGCCCCTACATGCACCAGCAACTCCTCTTATCCTATTATGGGAGTTGGGAATACTGTTACATGCACCAACAACTCCTCTTATCCTGTTATGGGAGTTGGTAAGATCATTTCGACTACTGTTGATGGTAGTTCTTTCACCTTGTCAGATGCTTTGTTTGTGCCAAGGATCAAGAGAAATCTATTATCAGTTTCTGCATTAGCCAAGATTGGCTTGGTTGTGACATTTGTTGATGACAGATGTACAATTCATGATCTGTCAAATGGCAATGTGATTATTGCTCCTAGCATTTTATGTCTTGAGCTATATAAGCTCATAGACTATGAAAGATCTGTAAATGATTTGGCATGTGCAGTACATGACTCTCAGGCTATATCAGATGCAAAGCTTTGGCATGCGCACTTTGGTCATCTGAATTTTGCTAGTTTGCTACTCCTGCAGAAATTTGAAATGGTCCTCTTTGCCCAAACTTGAGGCACCCAGAAAACATGTTTGTGAAGGCTGTATTTTGGGCAAAATGAAGCATTCTTCCTTTCCAAAAGATGCTTCATTTCGGGCTACTCAGAAATTGCAACTTGTACATAGTGATGTCTGTGGTCCTATGCAAACACCTTCTTTTGGGAATTATCTTTACTTCGTGAATTTCATCGATGTTTTTTCCAAGCATGCATGGGTATATCCATTGAAGGCAAAGTCAGAGGTGTTCATGTGCTTCAAACAATTTTTGGTTTCGATTGAAAATCTGTCAACATGTAAAATGGGAACCCTCCATTCTGATCAAGGGGGGGAATATATGTCTTCTGATTTTAATGCATTTTTGGTTGAACGTGGGATAAAACACTAGTGTACAGTGTCATATACATCTCAACAGAATGGAGTTGCTCAATGAAAGAACATGTCACTCATGGAGATGGTGAGGTGTATGGTCAAGAGTCAAGCTTTACCACATAGTTTCGCGCTTGAGGTTGTCATGTGTGTAGCATATATACGTAACAGGTGTCCCACTAAAGCATTGCAGTCTATCACTCCATATGAGGCTTGGCATGATCGCAAGCCATCTGTTGCTCATCTGCATGTTTTTGGTTGTTTGGCATCTGCATTAGTGCCTGAACAACATTGTAGAAAATTGGATGATAAAGCAGTAAAATGTATTTTTGTTGGATACAATTCTGAAAGTAAAGGCTATCGTCTATATCATCCATAGACTAAATGCATTCTGGTTACCTGTGATGTTGTTTTTGTGGAAGATGCTATTCAGCCATTGCTTTCATGTACTAAGGAGACATCTGTTAGCTCCAAAGACATATATGATACTTTGTTGCCTCTTTTTACATGTGGACAGTCTAGAGCTGGTCCTAATGAGGAAACTTCTCAGCCTTTGCAGGTTTCATGTGATGATGGAAATCATCCCATTTCTGATGGAGAGTTACATGATGCACTTGTTGATGAGAAAGCTGATATTTGAGCAGGCAAAAACTATGCGAAAATGGTTGGTGAAGACTTTGCGTGACAGCAAATTAGATGCACTCTGTCATATCGTACTCATTCAGGCTCTCATAGTGCCTCTTTTACATCAGATTGCTATGCTATGGTTGCATCTAGTCTCTGTGATGAGAATGAGCCTGTTTCGTTTGATGAAGCACCAAATTTAGAAAATTGGATGGCTGTTATGCAATCTGAATATGATGCTATAATGAAGAATGGTACTTGGTCTTTATGTGACTTGCCTCCTGGAAAGAAGACCATTGGTACTAAGTGGGTTTACAAGCTGAAGCGTAAGCCTGATGGAACAGTTGACAGGTATAAGGCTAGGCTTGTTGCAAAGGGTTATGCGATTTTCATGAGACCTTTGCACCTACATGCCGTATGATTACTATTCGTAGCATCTATGCACTTGCAACTCATCATGGTTGGAATGTACATCAGTTGGACTTTAAAACAACATTTCTGAATGGTGACTTGCATGAAGAAGTGTATGTTTTTCAGCCCCGTGGCTTTGTGCAGAAAGTGCATGAAAACCAATTGTGCAGGTTAAAGAAGGCATTATATGGTTTAAAACAAGCACCACGTGCTTGGTATGAAAAGATACATGCCTATCTGATTGCACATGGTTTTGAGAACAATCCAACTGAAAGCACCTTATATGTTAAGCGTGCTAATGATGTACTTCTGATCATTGTGGTTTATGTTGATGACATGCTGCTCACTAGTCCTCATGAGAGGCTTATTGCTGATTTTAAGGCTGATTTGCATGCTGCATTTGAGATGTCTGATTTGGGGCATTTGCATCATTATTTGGGCATTCAGTTTATGCATGTTGATGGTGGAATGGCTTTGTGTCAAACAGAATATATATTGACACATTATTGCAGCATTTTTGCCTTGAAGACTGTAAACCTATTGCCACTCCTACGGAGACATGTTTATGATTGAGTCTTCATGACGCTGGAGATGCATTTGATGTTGTTTTCTATTAGTAGGCTGTTGGTTGCTTGATTTACTTATGCATTACTCGGCCATATATTCAGTTTGTTGTCTCACAGATGAGCAGGTTTATGCATTGCCCAGGAGTCAAGCATTGGTAGGCGGTTAAGCACATCTTTCGCTACTTGAGTGGTACTTGGCTACTTGGGTTGTTTTATCCCAAGGGGGGATCACTACCACTAGATTTGCATGCTTTTTTTGACTCTGATTGGGCTGATTGCTATGAGACTCATGTGTCCACTAGTGGCTTTTGCTTCATGCTTGGTAGCTCATGTATATCTTGGTTGAGCAAGAAGCAGCCTACTATGGCCACTTCGAGTTGTGAGGTTGAGTATAGGGTAGCTTTCACAACTACTGTTGAGTGTGTGTGGCTCAGACGCCTTATGGCTAATTTGGGTGTTGGTCAATCTTCTGCCACCAGCATCTTCACTGACAGTCAGAGCGCATTGGCAGTTGCGAGGAACCTTGTGTTCCATGCTCACACTAAGCACATTGAGGTGCATTATCATTATGTTAGGGAGAGGTTCTCTGCTGGGGAGATCAGCTTGGCATATGTGCCCACGCAGGAGAACATTGTAGACCTTTTCACGAAGGCTTTGCCTAGGGAGAAGTTTGAAGCTTTCCGCAAAGCTTTGGGCTTACTTCCTTTTGTGGATTGATTCCACATAGTTTGGCACTTCCTTATACATGAGTGCCGGCTCCTTGTTCACCGCATCACTCCCAGGGGGGATTTGTTGATATATTTAGGTAGTGATGTGTGTGAACACACTAGGATCACCGGGGCACTTTTTTCCCTCTTTAGGAGGTTTTTTCCCCCGGCTTGTTTATACGCCTATTGCCCTAATGGGCTACTTATCTTTGTACATTATCTAGCAATATTCAGTATTGTGTTTTGTGCTCCAAGCTTCTTCTTCTTCCTTGTGTTGTTCGCGTGCTTCCGCAGACGTCTAACTCCAACAGTTCACACACATCACTATCGAAATATATCAACATGTGCAACATATGTAATTAGAGGAGTTCCACCAAAGCACTATAATCTATCACTCCATATGAGGCTTGTCATGGTCGCAAGCCATCTATTGTTCATATGCGTGTCTTTGGTTGTGTGGCATATGCATTAGTGCCTGAACAACAACATAGGAAATTGGATGATAAAGCAGTGAAATATATTTTTGTTGGGTGCAATTCTGAAAGCAAAGGCTATCATTTGTATCATCTAGAGACCACACATTTTGGTTAGCCATGATGTTGTTTTTGTGGAAGATGCAATTCAACCATTATGTTCATGTACCAAGGAGACTTCAATTAGCCCTAAAGATGTGTATGAAAATTTTCTACCTATTTTTAGAGATGGACAATCAAGTGTTGGTCCAAATGAGTTAATTTCTTATCATTTACAGGTTCCACATGATGAAAATCATTCCGTTTTTAATGTAGATTTACATGATGTGCTTGTTGATGAGAGGACTGATATAGAGGAGGAAAAAACTATGCCTAGATGGTTGATGAAGGCTTTGAGAGATAACAAATTAGATGCACTTCTTTCATATCGTACTCCTTCAGGCTCTCATAGTGCTTCCTTTGCATTAGATTGCTATGCAATGAATGCTCTAGTATTTGTGATGAGAATGAGCTTGTTTCTTTTGATGAAGCACAAAATTCAAAAAATTGGATGGCTTCTATGAAATGAGAATATGATGCTATTATGAAGAATGGTACCTAGTCTTTATGCGATTTGGCTCCAAGCAAAAAGGCCATTGGCACTTCATTGATATACAAACTAAAACGTAAGCGTGATGGAATAGTTGATAGGTATATGGCTAGGATTGTTGCAAAAGGTTATGCCCAAGACAAAGGCATTGATTTTGATTAGATCTTTGCAGCCACATACCGAATGACCACTATTTATAGCATCTATGGACTTGCCGCTCATCATGGTTGGAATGTACATTAGTTGGACATTAAAATTGCATTTGTGAATGGTAACTTACATGAAAAAGTGTATGTATTTCAACCCAATGTTTTGTGCATAAAGGCCATGAAAACGAAGTGTGTAGGTTGAAAAAGACATTAAATGGTCTGAAGCAAGCACGACATGCTTGGTATGAAAAGATATATGCCTACTTGATTGCACATGGTTTTGAGACAGTCCAAGTGTGAGCACCTTATATGTTAAGCGTGCAAATGATGTACTTTTGATCATTGTTGTGTATGTTGATGACATGCTTCTCACTAGTCCTCATGAGAAGTACATTGATGAATTTAAAGCTAACTCATATGCGTCTTTGGAGATGTAATAGTTGGGGCATTTGCATCATTATTTGGGCATTCAATTCATGCAAGGTGGTGGGGGAATAGCTTTGTGTCAAATAAAATGTATTGACACATTATTGCACTATTTTTGCCTTGAATATTGCAAACCTATTGCCACTCCTATGGAAACACGTTTAGGATTGAGTCTTCATGATGTTGGAGATGCATTGGATGTTGTCCTCTATTAGCAAGTTGTTGGATGCTTGATCTACTTATGCATATCTCAAGATGATATCGGGCTTTTTATCTCACAAATGAGTAGTTTTATCTATTACCAAGGTGAGAAGCATTGGTAGGCGATTAAGTGCATCTTGTGCTACTTGAGTAGTATCCGGTTACTTGGATTTTTTTATCCCAAGGGGGGATCATTACCACAAGATTTACATGCTTTTTCTAACTTTGATTGGGCTAGTTGTTATGACACTCATGTGTCCACCAGTGGTTTTTGCTTCATGTCTAGTAGCTCATGCATATCTTGGTTGAGAAAGAATCAACCTACTTTGGACATTTCTAGTTGTGAGGCTGAGTATAGGGCAACTTTCATAAAGACTATTGAATGTGTGTGGCTCAGATTCCTTTTGGCTAATTTGGTTGTTGGCCATACTTCCACCACCACCACCTTCATTGGTAGTCAGAGCACCTTGGTAGTCAGAGCACATTGGTAGTTGCGATGAACATTGTGTTCTATGCTCACACAAAGCACATTGAGGTGCACTATCCTTATGTCAGGGAGAGGTTCTTTGCTAGAGAGATCACATTGGCATATGTTCCCACACAAGATAATGTTGCACACCTTTTCACAAAGGCTCTGCCTAGGGAGAAGTTTAAGCTTTCCACAAAGTTTTGGGATTAATTCGTTTTATGGATTAATCTCTTTCCACATAGCTTGGCACTTCCTTATGCATGAGTGCCAACTCCTTATTCACCACATCACTCTCGGGGGTATTGTTGATATATTTGGGTAGTAATGTGTGTGAACACACTTAGGATCATCAGGGCACTTCTTTCCCTCTTTAGGAGGTTTATTTCCCTTGGTTTGTATATACAGCTATAACCCTAACAAGTTACTTATTTTTGAACATTAACTTGGTAATTCATTCAGTGTTGCGTTGTGCTCCAAACTTCTTCTTTATATTTGTGTTGTCCATGTGCTTCTGTAGGCCTCAAATTCCAACAAAATGAGAATTTCAGTGTCACAAAGGGAAGCCATTTTCAACTCCTAATCACGTTGATTATGTTCACCAATTTTTGTGTGATTATGAGATTGTGATTGGAGGGGTGTCTAGTATGCCCTAGATAAAGCAATGATCTTCTTTGATACCAATTGTTGGAATTTTAGGTAAGGGAAAGCACACAATTTACACAAGGAAGAAAAAGAAGTCTGGAACAAAACACAATACAAAATGTATCACCAAGTGAATGTACAAAGACAAGTGATCCATTAGGGTTATAGGAAACTACATACAAGTCAAAGGAAAAAACCTCCTAAAGAGGGAAAACGTGCCACGATAGTCCTAAGTTTGTTCATACAGATCACTACCAAAATACATCAACAAATAAAAGAACCAAAATGTTGAGAGAGTGCGAGATTCAAATTATTTTTGGAAATGCTCTTTTTTGTTTGGACTTTGTGATGGACGAGTTAGGTGAAGTTCATGGGATTTGACCTAGTATGTGTTGGTATATTTTGCTAATGACGTGTTTGAACACACTTAGGACAATCGGGGCACTTTTTTCCCTCTTTAGGAGGTTTTTTTCCCCTTGCTTGTATATATGTCTATAACCCTAATGTGTGACTTATCTTCATACATTTCACTTGGTAATACATTTAGTATTATGTTGTGCTCCAAGCTTCTTCTTCCTCCTTGTGCTTCCACAGACCTCGAACTTCAACAATTGGTATCAGAGCATATCGTCCCTTCATGTAGGGCATCTTTGACACCCCTCCAATCATAGCCTCAAAATCACATCAAAATTGGTGAGCATACTCGAGGTGATTAGGAGTTCAAAAGAGCTTCACTTTGTGGCATTGAAATTTTGATCTAAGGCCATTTCGGCATTTGAATGCACTATCACAATGAGTATGCAAGCAAGTTTATCCTTTTGTGCCAAACATATTGTTGTATAATTCATGGGTTCAGAAGGTTAAATATATGATTCTAAAGTTAAGAATATGATGTATGTTTGCCTTGGTTTAGCCCTTGAATTACCCTTGGAACATGCTTTGAACCTTTGGGTGAAACCCTTGGTTTTAATCCTTGGAATCTTTATTCATAGGAGCTCCCAATTGAATGGTTGGAACCTTAGGCTTGATTTATCCTAAGGTATGGGAACCTTGGTCTTGGTAGAAGCTTCTCTAGGATCCATTTTGTGTGTACGTGAGAGAAGAATCCTCATTTGATTTAGAAGTCATGTGATAGACCTTGGGAAATTAGAAGCACCCTTGGGAAAGTCTCCACATGAGGGCAACTTGGTTAGACACTTGGCCAAACCCAAGGACATGCACCCCCTTGGCCTAGGTATATATATGGGTGGTCTTGGTAGTTAGATTTGTAGATAGTATAGTTCTCAACATTGGTACTCAAAGCATGTTAAATTCTTCACGTGAGATACTTTGGGTGTCACTCTCTTGCCGAGTTCATGAGTGTCCTTATCCATTTTAGAGTTGCAAAATACCTTAACATATGACCCTTTGACAAGGAGGTATGAACTACATCTATTCAGATCCTCTTTAGGCAACCCCTACAACGTTTGGGCTGCCTTTCATACTACCTAGTAGTAGCATACGAGAGGACTTGGTGGCGCACTCGTAGGCTTCTCTCCATTTCCTAGTTGGTTATTGAACAATCAACTATTATATTTTTTCATATAGAGTGCAAACTCTATACATTCCTCACATGTGGGATATCAGTCATGTTGAGCCAACCAACCTACTAACTGATCAAACTAGATTTGGCCTACCCACATGCATAATCAAGTCTAGACAACCAAACTAGATGCAACTTGCCCACACACATAATCATGTATGGACATTTGGAAGAGGCACCACTTGTGATTCCTCTTTCCTCTATTGTTTAATAAAAGAATACAAAGTCCCTGAGATTAATGGGTTCATTCTCAAACATTGGTGCACAAAAATGCGATTTTATGGACTTTGGTTTCAGCTTAAATTGGTTTATTTAAGCTTTTTATAGACAAAGAGATAAAGAGAATGCAATGATTTTCCCTCTCTTCATGAACTACAATGAAGTATTGCCCTATGTATGAGAAATAGAAGGCATGGGCTACATTCACGTCTTGACTCACTTGTTTCCTTTTTCACGTATGAGTAGCATTTAGGAATCATACCTTATTGACATTAAAGGATGTGAAGTCAAGGTTAGTAAGCTTCGTGACAACAAGGCTTAGTACTAAAAAATTGTATATATGGATTGATGACAAAATGGAACAACATGAAGAGAAAGGTACATATGCATTTCTTCAAATATATCCATGAGATATGGAGGATTTCAACATTAGAAAGTTAAGCCCTTTTTAAATTTTTTTAGAAATGTATACGAGAACTTCTAAAGAAGTATTCTTTGGAAGCCTATTGTATACCAAATAGGGTGAGGAAACTACCCATTGATGGCAAATAGTTTTCCTATTTTATATATCGTCATGGCATATATTGAATATGCATGAGAATCATCTGGGATGAAACAAGAACAAAGGGGTTTCATATCTTAATGCAAGTATGCATCTAGCCGCTCTTACATGTTTTTACATGAGGTTTAATGCATTATTGGGCTCTAAAGAAGAACATTGGAGATTGAAAAGTCATTATGGCCCAAGCTTGCAACATGAAAGATGAATGGATGGATAAGCCTTGTCATACAATGGATCAAGGAAGGATGAAGCTAGGATGAACGTAAGTGTTACTTTTCAAATAGTCCTTTCATATTTCTTTGGTTTGACATGCTAGAACAATGCATTTAAGATTGCATTTCAAATGAAGTAGGTGGTCCTAATGACATTGAATAGTGCATAGAATGATCCATTGAAATGATGCATTGAGGACATAATTGAATAAAAAAAGGTTTTTCATTACCACGAAATGGGCTCACCCTTTGAAATATGATTATAAATTGAACATCTAAGGTTCAATATAGCATGGTGTGAACAAAGATGAAGGTCACAACCATGCATTGGAGATATGTATTAATATGGTGTTCCTAATGTGAATTCCATGCATGCTTTAAAGAGGGGTTCAATTTTTGGAACTTATGCATGCTAAGAGTCTCGAGGAAAATATGTATTTTGTTCTCAGCATACACTATGTATGCATAGATTTAATCATGTATGCATGGGTTGATGAGACATGAGAGAGAAATTAAGTTCAGTAAGTTTAAGGTTGAGATAGAAAATGGCTTCCTTGTATGAAGTCAAAAGCATAAAAGGCTAATGGTATATTGATGTTAGGTGACTCGGTAACCATTAACCTTTTATGCTTTTTATATTTTGGCTTAATCCAAAAGCAAACAAAGTTTAACATAGATAGAAAATACCTTATGCTTTGACTCATATTTATGGATGCTCGAGTTCCATAAAACCCATGGCATGCATCAACAAGACCAAGGAATTAGGCTTTAAGTCAAATAAATTTCTCTTCTTATCAGCCATAAGTTAGTGATAAAGTGGATTTGGATTGAACGACATCCAAACACAAACTGGAAGCCTATATGAGCCTGTACAACACATGGATTAATCTTACATATCATGAAAGATGTTAAGAAGTTCATAGACCTTAAGAACTTCAACATCTGATCATTGAGGACAATGGTCACACTAAAAAGGGGAAGAGAATATCATAAAATGATATGTTAGGGCAAAAAATAGTTGAGCTATTTCACCCTTTCTAAGTGTTCATTTCTTTCCCAATAAGTTTCTCCCTTTATTGACAAGTGGTATGATGCACTTGGAACTTAAAAGAGTTTCTTTAGGAGTATACTTTTGGAGAAAAGGAAAACTAAAGGATTGTAAGATACCCTAAAAATCACCTCCAAAATATATCCTATGAATAAGCAAAAACTTTCCAATATGGTTAAGAATATGACCATTTTGCTAAGTTAATGATGTACATATAACTATTTCCTTTATGATAGATGCACCCACTATTGTCGTTAGGTAGAATGTCTCCATCTAGTGTAGCTAATTGTATGGCACCATTTGTGGATATTTGATTGATGAATAGAGGGCATAGTCTTTTATTTTTTCAATTTCTTATCATGTTGTTTTAGTGTATAAAATAACACCAAATATCCTTCTTGAATTCATTTGTACTTAATGTGTGCATTGTAGTTGGTTTTTTGGGGTCTCTTAGTGGCTTACATTCCTACTACACCCTTAGATTAGTTTCTTGTAACTTCTCTAGGTAGTCCACTTATCCAAACAATTTATGTCATGTGCATCCATAGCTCTTTTGCACTTTTAATGTTGATAGTAAGAAATAAATTGGTGATGTTGTCTTGCATACAAATCTATATACCCCTAACTATGTGATGTAATTATTTATCCTAGTAAGCAGTACCATTATTGACAAGTTTAGTTAGCACAATACATTATATCACACTTTATTTGAGCTTTCAACTCGACCATTTACTTGAGGATGATAAGGTGCACATTTCTCATGAACTATAAATAATTCATTTAGTAAAGATTTCATAACTTCATTGATGAAGTAGGTTCCTCTATCAATCACCATGATGGAAAGCAAATCTCATGAATATTTGTTCAAAGAGGAATTTAACAACGGTTTGAGTGTCACTTTTTCTAATGGCTCTAACATCTACCCATGTTTCAATATAATGATGACATTAAGTACTTATGGAGTATTAGATAAGTCATAAGCTTATCCTAGTGGTTAAGTCCAAAGGGTGGGATGGAGGAGGACTTGGGCTCAATCTCCATGAGTGCATAGACGAGAGAGTTTTGCCAAAAAGATCTAGAGCTTGTAAGGTTCCAATCCTTTAGAGCCACCTTCACAAATAAAAAGTGGTGTATATCGCACATGTAAAAGTGGCGCCAGTTAGCTCTAGAGGTCACCATTAGCCCAAGGATCTATGTAATGGCAAGCTGGGTGGAGAGTCACAATTCACTTCTTTCATGCATGGAGACTAGGTTCTCAAGTTTATCACATTGGTATGAGAGCCTTGAAGCTCTTGTAGAGACCTTGGAATTATCATATTCTTGCTCAAGCTCTCATGGATATTTTAGATACTTATTCATCTTGTTCAACAGATAATAAGCTCTTGTGGAGACCTTGGAATTATCATATCCTTGCTCAACCTCTCATCATGCCCTAAATTTGATGCCCAACCTTGGGCATCAGAAAAATCTAGGGGATGCCTTGCATCGTAAGGTGGGCATCCTTGTGGTTGTACATGATAGAATTCATTGAAATTCGGCTGCAGGCAATGATGTGGAGGTTGGACATTTCAATTATGCCAAATTCAATCGAGTGCAAAGTAGAATGGGGAATCGAGATTCAAGAGAGTAGCAACTTGGCTAGTTTTCTCAGCCCTTAATTTTACTGAAGGAGATAATGTGACATGTTATGAGTATATTATTGACCTCAAGGTTCCAGATTGTATTGATAGAACATTCGCTAAGCATGTTTTGCAAAATAAAATG
>CM035419.1:126433005-126478005 GCA_020310875.1 Ceratopteris richardii
GGAAGAACATGGAGGGTGTGCCAGACTTGGTGATCATGGTGATGCTCTTCAAAGGGGACTCCAATGAAAGTGTGCAAGAGCTGCCTAGAGCAGCCACCAAGTGGACCAAGTGCCTCAACCAAACTCCGATAGTTTGTCTGAATTGAATCCCAAAGCCATGACAAAAATAAGGACAAACTTCACACAAAGAGCCAATCTTTGGCCCGAAAATATCATTATGACCATTTTCCAAGAATTTGTTGTAGTATTCACCAATGACTTGAAAGCGAGGGGTGTGCTACTCTTGAAACAAGCCAAAAACCATTTACTAGATAGAATCGATAGCCTCAACAGTGAAAATGAACATAAATCTATTCCGTTCGAATGGTGAGTGATGTTATTAACCTGATGCTTCTCTTTTTGAGATATCAAGGTCTCTAATAATTAAAAAATCCAGAACAAAGTGTGTCATAATATTTGTGGTTAATGTTAGGGGAACTTAGGTCATGGTATTAATCATTTTATTTTCACTTGCCAGCCATTTTAGAGAGCCCAAAATTTTACATAATGCTAGCCGGTTTCTAGAGGATTACACTTTGATAACAAGAGAACTTAGTTTTATATAATTTGGGCTATTTCTAAAGGGTTACATCTTGATAATAAGACAACTTGCATTCTCTATATAACTGCATCTATGTTTTAAAGGATAGCAACCATTGTTCTTCAAAATGTTGACATAGAATGAACTCCGCTCGATCCACACATTTTGCCACACTCTCCCTAGTGATCATTGCACCTGGGCTACCATACTCAGACAACACACTGATCACTTTCTGCACCCTTTTATTAGAAGCATCACTATCACGAGAGTCATGCCTCATTGAATCCCTCAAATCCTGATGCTTTCTACAAAATGCTTCACCAATCGTTCACTCTAACTACAAGATCACATCATTGGTCATTAGTTTCATAACTTTTAAGCCCAACACTAATGATTTTAAATGGAGAACATCCATGTAGTTATGTACTACTTTTTGATGCATGCAGGTATCCTCAGTCAGCACCACAACTCAGCTTGATCTCAATGATTGTAGATAAATGAGATTCCTCACCATACAGAAGCCAATGCCGCTAGCTGCATTGTTGAAGCCACAAGGAAACCTACAACACCAGCATCAAGGATGTCCATACCCGACACAACCGATAAAACAAACCCTACCTCCATTGCAGCTCCAACATAGAAGACCAAGCCTCTAATTAGCCCACCAATGCTACCTCCATAAGTTGCAATTCTTCTTGCATAGGTTCCTATGTCATCTGTGATGCTGATTGTTGTTGGAATATCAATGACAATGCCCTTAAACATCAATTCTCTCAAAACACAATGAATGATCGGAGGCCAAATCTATGAGACAAGGATGCTCAGCTTTTGATCTTGGGTGCTCAGCAAGAAGTTCTTTGTCCTCATCGAGATTAATCTCTTCTCCTCCTCAAACTTCCTATGCTCATTTGGTAGGGCTTGCATCACGATGCCAAGCTTCAAACTACACCATTTTGTTTGACCAAGTAAGACTCATTGGTGCATACTCCGAGCAGATAGGATGCCTGACATCCCCAAGACATGTGACAAGGTGCACTTTCTTGTGATTTTGTGTAAGGCACTACACGATGCTTTCATTTGCAACAGATGCAGGTGGGGTGAGGTGGATCGAGTGTGTTGCTAAGGGGCAGCTCATGCTCCCACACCTCACCATCAACTCATGCTTGCAGGATTTGTTAGGGATGTAAGGGTCATGTGACCTTACCCCCATATTCATATATACATCATACATAGAGTATTGCCTCAAGAGAGATCATTATGTGGGTTTTGAGGCTCCCATGCACCTGTTTGTCTCTCTCCTCTCTTCTCTCTCCCTCCATCTCCTCTTTGCTCCTCTTGTTCTGCACACCAAAGCCCTTCATTGGTATCAAAGCATATTGAAGGCTTGTGTGCAAGAAGCATCAATGGAAGCTTAGGTCACAAGAGGTGAAAGTGTAGGTCGACATCTCTCAACAATAGTTCAATATTTAAGCCATAACTCGAGCTATGAAGCTCAAATTAATGAGTTTCAAAGTTTTGTGTGTAATTAACACAGAGAGCCACAACTTTGCGGAAGAGTGCAAAACCTAGTTCAGAGTGCTACAATGCCAAAAATTCAAAAAATGCAGACTGATGTAGAAGATGAATCTATAATCACTTGGACAGAAGGTCAATGTTTTAGCTATAAGTTGAGTTCTACAAATCCGAATGAGATGATTCAACTTGCTAAGCATAGCTTAGAATAACTTCTACAACTTTGTAGAAGAACCTAGATCCAAGTTCTGAGTGCAAGGTTGCCAAAATTGCAGAATACAGATCAGGAGTGTTGGAGGTGAAGGTGAAATTGGCAATAGGTGCTTGTTTTGTGCATATCTTGAGCTACGCACCTCCGATTGAGGTCTTCTTTATCTCGTTACATAGCAAGAATAAGTTTTTGAAGTTTGCTGAACATCAAAAATTCAGATTCAGAGGTTATCACCTCTGAAACAGCAAAACACAGAGAATCATATTTTCACTAAAAGAACCCTAGTTGCTTTTGGAGATTGAATTTACTTTGGAACTTCTTTGAGAGAGAATTATCCATGTATGATCACCGTGGTAGCTACTCAACATGAGAGTAGAGCATAATTTTGTCACATTTTGGCATGTGAGATGACATTGTGGTATACTCTTTTTGAGGTTTATGTCATGGTAATTTGATCATGGCATTGTCAGTGGATGTATATGGCATTCTGATCTATATCTTGCTTATGCCACTTGGTTATGGATTACTTGTGTGTTGCACATACTTTTATGAGAGTTGATTTTGGATCTTGGTTGGTACTTGTATCTTTGTTTTCTTTGCAGGTACATGATCCAGATTGGAGCCTCAGTTGCACATCCGTTTGCCACCTTGATTGGCTATTATTTTAGCATATGGTCATTGATTGATATCTATTTGCCAGTGTGATTCTTGGCATATGTGGATGGTGATTCTCACATGGTTTACTTACTTCAGAGTCCATTTTACAGAGGAGATGCTGTCGAAATTTTGATAACTTTTATGCTAGAAGAAAACTCTAGTGGATCTTGAAGCTTGTGTGATAGCTTTGGATCATTATTTATCTCCATTTACTTGGACTCGTTCACAGGTTGTTCGTGACTGGTTGAACCATCTTGTAGGATTCATTGCCATTGTACTGGCATGTATTACCATCAGTTTTTTGGCATATATATTTGTGATTATTCTTGCTTGGATCAGTGACAGGTGGTGACAGATTACTCATTGTTCTTTTGCTATTGGTTATCTTGTTTGATTGCTCATTTTACAGGGGATACTCTATCAAAAATTTTCCAGGATTCTTTCATATCTACTTGGTCAGTTTGGAGACTTGGTGAGCAGGCTTATGCTCATGGTTTTATGTGCATGCTAGATGCATGATTATGTGACAAGTGGTTCACATGGTTTCTTCTCCAGCGAGATGGTTGTAATGTGATTTATGCATATGGATATGCAGTTGTGATCCTATTGAGGATAGAATATTGTTTCTAGTCTCTTGTTACATTTCTAGACTCTTGGATTGCCAGCATGATGTCTTCTCGATTTGATGGCTCTAACTTTCCGAGATGGAAAGCTCAGATATGGCATACATTGGTTCGTGCAAGGTTACACATGTATGTGCATAGAGATGCACAGAGGCTTCGTGACATGCCCGAACACATATGGATGGATATGGATGCATTGGCTAGCTCCACTATCTGGTTACAACTTGTGGATTCTATATATGAGTCTATTATGTATGAGGAGACGAGTAGTGCATTATGATAGAGACTACATGGTATGTATGCGAGTCCATTGACTCATGTGAGACATAGATTACATCGATAGCTTCGATGTTGGTATTGTGGTCATGAGGGCCATATTCGTCGATGTTGCTTCAGGTGGATGTGATGATGATATCAGAGATATGCATGTGATGTAGGTCAGGTAGTGATTTCAGGAGAGTCTATGGAAGTTGATTATGCTAGTGATGGTGATATCACTTTCTCCTATGGTTCATCTCAAGATTCCTCTTGTTCTGCACACCAAAGCCCTTCATTCGTATCAGAGCAGTTGATTATGCTAGTGATGCTGATATCACTTTCTCCTATGGTTCATCTCATGATTCCTCTTGTTTAGCACACCAAAGCCCTTCATTGGATAACACACATATGGCTTGGTTGCCTGATGCATTAGACACTTTTCATGTTACTCCACACCGCGAGTGGTTTTGTCAATTCTTAGGTGAGAGTCGTGGATGTGTGCACATGCCTGATGGTATGACATATGACATTGAGGATATAGGAGATGTATGCCTTATGCTACCTAGTGGAGCATCACTTACACTCAGACATGTATGCTATGTGCCTTCATTCCCTATGAGCTTGATTTCAGTTAGCTAGTTACAGGAGAGAAGATGTTAAGCATTCCTTGGTAAGCATCATTTTCAGTTGCCCTTGGGATAGCTTATGCTTGTCAGAGGTGCTAGGATTGGGCACATGTATCCATTGCAGGTACTTCATGTGAGAAACAATCTCGTCTCAATGGGAGTTCAGCCTTATGTGCGATGTGAGACTCGTCATATCTCATTTTTTATACCTACACATAGGTCTATTGACATTCATGATGCACATGTATGGTACGATTCAGATGCTCATATGGATGCACATGTAGAGCATGTTTTGGATGCTCATGATGCTTATATAGACCATGATTTTGTTGACCATATGGATTCTCTTATGGAGCACACTTTGGATGATCAATTGGATGCTTTAGAGCATGATGTAGATGCTCATGTAGAGCATTGTGATGATACACAGTTAGAGTTAGATCATGAGTTCGATCTTGGTGTTGATGTTGTGCAGTTAGCTCATGTGGAGCATGATGATACATTTGGTGTGGTAGAGAAGGATAGCTCTTATGATACACAATGTATGCCATAGCATACTAGCTCTCAAGGTGCACAACTCGACACATCCTTGGTTGATAGGATAACTGATCTAGATATTGATGAGTCAGTGATCATGCAGTCACTCTTGGATTTGCTCATGCCAGATGTTGACACAGATATGTCAAGACATGTTGTTCTTGATGATGGTGCTTTGGATGCCTTGGATAGAGGCATGGCTGACATGCTTAGGTTAGCCAGGATAGCACATGTTTTGTCAACATTTGGGAGTGTGATGTACAAGTTGTTATGCTCGAGTCCAGATATTGCAGTTGCTATTGGAGTATTTTCACCTGGAGTTGTCAGTCATGCGATGATTGGAGCAAGCATAGAGCAAGTGGGAGCTTTGCAAGAACTTCATCAGTTCTTATACCAGTCAGATATGAGCTCGACTCTTATCAATATGAGTGTAGAGCAATTTGAGGTGCATGGATACACCTTGTTCGAGGCAGTTGGTGTAGGTTGATCTGTATATTTTTCCACTTATGGTTACATTGACCCTTAAGTGGGAGATTGTTGGGGATGTAAGGGTCATGTGACCTTACCCCCATATTCATATATCCATCATACATAGAGCATTGCCTCAAGAGAGATCATTATGTGGATTTCGAGGCTCCCATGCATCTGCACGCATCTCTCCTCTCTTCTCTCTCCCTTCATCTCCTCCTTGCTCCTCTTGTTCTGCACACCAAAGCCCTTCAAGATTAGTTCCAAGTCACCCCTAGGATTGCTGTCTTCTTTTCCTCAGCATAGTAGACAACACTGAAGATCTCTTGAGCTACTGTTTGAATTATCTATTCAGCCAATGTAAGATTAAATCTGATGTTTTTGAAACAAGCAATTCCATGAACCCGTTGATCCACATTCTAAATTCTACCCTTGTACATGGGCTTTTTGCACAAGGGGTGAGAGTGAGGGTGATGTTGGGAAAATTGCAATCCAATTCAAATCAATTTTTAGATAGATTCCAAGGTCCATGATTCTTAAATTGCAAATTTAAACGACAACATTACCCATATTTGTCAAGTTTTTAGAAAAGAAGACAAGGCAATACATATGACCAGATCATTATAATCAATCATTCTGGAATGCATATTATGGACTTATCTGCTGGTGCTCTCTCCACATTATTAGTGGAATTGGAAGCTCATAGTTCTTGAGAGAAGTGCCACTTTCCGTGGCACATATCGTCAAAATATCTAGCCATGGAATGCCTGGCAAGGTCTGCATTCTGATGGTCATCTACAATTTCACTGGCTTTGTTCGTTTCCATGTGCCGATCATGGGTGAACCATTTGCCAATAGGAAAATACCACGTGCAATGCAGAGGGTTTCTAGCCTTTTGTTGAAAATTGATGTCGAGAATAGGCATATCAATTTTGTGATGTGGATGATCACCTCTTGATTGATATAGCTCTCAAAGGCTATACTCACAGCATGCATTGCCGGCCAGTTCAAAATGTGTTGAAATTGTGGGTCTAGGCTGTTGCACAGCTTGTAGATCATTGTATCAGCTATCCATGATGGGCCTTTTTCTATAGCAGCTCTAGTAAGCGTTTGGCAGGCATAGGGCAAGGTGTTGAGCCAAAAGGGCAGTGGATCTCTGACAGAGATGAAATTATAGAGCTTCTTCTCAATGTTTAGCCCCTGGTCCCTCAAGTACTTCCTGGCTTCCTTGTGATAGACATGAGGAGCCCCTAATGCAATGGTGGCAACCTCAATATTGTATCCGATTCTACTGACATTGGTGAGCATGTACTTTATAAGTGCAAGGTGAGCAAGCGTGCCCCTGAGACTATGTTCACAACCACACATCTTCCATTGTAATCAACTGATCTTGATCTCACTAAATCATTCAGAAACCACATTGAAAGCACCTTTTCTTCAAGGCAAGCCAAGAATCCTTCATGATATGATCCTACAATGGAACTGTATAGAGCTCCGAGATCTATGTTGTGAAACTAGACTTGCAAGACTAAGCCACTTGTGATGAGATTTGTAATGCCATTGGTGCCCTAAAAGCAGAGATACAAAGTGTTGTTGTGGTCCATAACAGTCACCATCTTGTGCACATTCTCAACTACTTATCCTTGTAACCAAACAACCATGAAACCAAGATATTTGCCATAATGCTACAATTCCTTCTTGGCGTGCTTGGCATCGAAGTATACGATGCAACTGAGCACGGTAGCTAGCAACCCACAGCCTTGGTCCGGGGACCATTTTCTATGAATTGCAGCATGTAGTGCAAGGTTGACTCGAGCACTAGTTGTTGTGGGGCAGACACTTGCACGTTTAAGAGGTTGCGCCTGCTTAATGAACCTCATGAAGACAGAAGCTAGAATGGTGCTAATAAGAGCAATAAATAGAATGAGGTTCCATAGATGACTGATATTGTGTGCCAGTTGCAACATCCTCTAATATGGAAATAACTACAACCATGACGGTTAGTGTTTGCTTGCTTCCTTCTCCCAAATTCAAGAAGCAGGGCTGCTGCAAATGAAAAAGTAATTAAATATATAGATGTACATGAGGTCAGTGGAAGCCAAGGATTCAAATAGATGTAAACATATAGATGTACAAATGGGAACGTAATAAAATATATAGACATACAAATGGGCATCAAACACATACTAGGGCATCCTTGATGATGCCCATATAAAATGCCAAGGCATCCCAACTCCTCATGGATATATTAGATACTCATTCATCTTGTTAAACAATGACAATCTTATCTTGCATGCTTGTCCATCCTTTGTGGATATATTAGATACTCATTCATCTTGTTCAACACATGAGAATCTTAACTTGCATGCTTACACATCCTTTGTGTCATAGAATTTCATGTTTGATTTCTTGTTGCAATGTTGAATTCCATCTTCTTCTTATTCAACACATGATAATCTTATCTTGCATGCTTGTCCATCCTTTGTGGATATATTAGATACTCATTCATCTTGTTCAACAGACGATAATGTTATCTTGCATGCTTATCCATCCTTTGTGTTCTAGAATTTTGCGTTTGATTTCTTATTGCAATGTCGAATTCTATCTCCTTCTTATTTGATCTCTCTGTAAAAGTTTATTGAAATCTATAATGTGCTTGTCCATCCTTTTTCTTCTAGAATTTTGTGTTTGATTTCTTGTTGCAATGTCAATTTCTATTTCCTATAGCTTAGGGATATCTCTTTGAGATCCTTTGAAGAGAAGCAAAGAGAGAGCTCTTGGAGAACAAAAGAAGAAATATTTCCTCATGGAGGAACTTGATGGAGGGTTTCTCATTATCAAACTCTCCTACTTTAGTGAATCTCAAAAGAACCCAAGAGTTACACGTCCACACATACCTCTTTTGAGAGGGCATTGAAGACACTTGCAAGAAGGAAGTTGATGGGAAGATCCAAGAAGAGCTAAGGATAAAGTTGAGGAATGTTCTTCGTTGACCTTAGTCAAGGAAGAGTCCCTTTTTTCTTTAGTCCTTGATTTTGTAAGTTTCCACATTGCATAACATTGAATCAATGCATGTAAGGAAAGAACATGTAGATATAAAGGATATCATAGTTTGCATTAATTGAATGATTTTCATTAGAATAAGACTTTGATATAAGAGCATAATATGGAAGCTTGAATGATATACTATCCATACACTTGAAAATAAGGCTCATGATTTTTTTTTTCTTGAGAGATTTTGCATGTCGACAGCATGTATATATGTGCATACATGGAAGGATATGAACTATGAATGATGCATTTAAAATCATGCATATACAAACATCTATACGATTCATAAGATGGAAAGATTGAAAGGATTTAAAGGCTTGCAAGGAGATGTTCTATTAACATGCAAAGGAAATAACATATTAGAGAAAAGTGCAAAACATTCTAAATGGGTTTTTAAAAAATCATTTTTTAGATAGAAAAGATGCTAAAAATTCTTTTTTTGATTTACAAGTGTTCTCCAAGTTTTTACATGTATGTAGCTCAAATTTCAAGAAACTATCTCCCAAAACCATTTGACAAGCCTCCAAAGTGGCATCTAGCTAGTGACTACCTAGTACCCAATCAACTTTGGATGGGTGTTGCTCTTTTTTTGAGTAGTCAATTTTAGTGATTTTCATTTTATTGGAAAGGTAGTTTCATAATCTTTTTAAGACATCAAGTCTATTGGAATAAGAGGAGATTTTACTCTTTTGCATAGAAAAATAGTCTCTACTTGCTATGATTCGGTAGCTTTGGAGATGGGGTCATCTACATTGATTATCTTTTGACATGCCAACACTTTGAGATGTGGGATGGAAGTGTATCTTAGCATTTTAGCTCATGTGACACATTATAGTTTACCAAACTTAGGCAATGCCTCATGCTATAAGTTAGATTAGTTTCTATCAATCAAATGGTTGTAAATGTATGAATTATAAGAGCATCTTATTTTGTATAGGTGTTCACCCATAAGGGAACCACATGGATGTATTTGTACATGAGGGGGAAGAAACACATACCTCAAACACTTCCTTGTACTTTCAGATGAGGGGGTGCACAACGTGTGCCTTGAGGATTGTATTTGGACAAAGAAACAAGGAGGGGATGGACATGAGTGGATGCATGTGCATATGCACATGAATAGTTTCACCATTGCTTCCATTATGTCCACTCTAACTATAACAGTTAGGAAAGAGTATAAAAGAGAAAGTAATTATAAGGATAAGTATCTAATAGTCTTGGGCTCATTCCAAGAGCATAGAGACAACTATATTTTTTTTTCTTAGAGTTATTTTGAGAGGATTTAAAGTAAACCATAAGTTAAACTTGGTGGTGATAAAAATCATCGAAGTGATCTAGAACTTGCTTAAGGGTTAAGCCACCTTTTACTTTGCTCAACCACATTTCCACGTCTTTCCATATTTCTTTTATCTTCACATGGTGTTTGTTCTGCACCATCCACAAACAAATTAAGCACATGCAATAAAAATTTACATCCATTTTTAGGCTCCCACCTTGGAGAACATGAATATTTCTTTGCAAATAAAAGAGTAATGTCATTAAGCCTCCTCATCAAGAATACATGGTTGAAACTAATGTCGTGCAATGGAGCCAAAACCTTAGTACTGTTATCAATACTTGCTAAGCAAAACTACTTAAAGTCATAAATCTGTGTAAGATGTTGAACTTTAGGCTTTGGAGTATGTGCTTTAGAAATCAACACACATAGTATTGGAAGAGTAAAAGCATTATGGCGTGCTAATCTCTTAGAGAAGGTACTAAACATTTGATCAATCTGATCATGAGTGTGCCCAAAAGGAAATTTACCTTAACCTTTTGAAACACTTGTTTATCAACAAGCATGCATAAATATCCAAAGACTATAGAATTTGTATTCTCTCTTGCACTGTTATCAACCTGCAAATATAGACTTGGTGGCAAAAGACCCTCCCATGATTGCAAAACTTTATGAATCACAATAATCGTAAGGTTTGGATCATTATGCATGTTGGGATATGTGAAGAAAACCTTTGACTTTATGATTCCATTGTATACCAAAGCACCAACCAATTGCATTTGCACAGGGAATTCATCTCCAATGTCCTTAAGAATACGAGCAAAATGGGATGACATGTTTTCTTTTGATCCATACCATCAATCAACAAACACATATAACACTTTGGATTTCTGAGTGCTTTACTTCGATGATGAATTGCTTTCGTTCTTTCTAAAGCTTGACTCTCACGATGGTTCTTTAGAAGGCTTTTAAAATTATCTTTTTCTTGTGGTGTTGTGGCCCCCTTTGCCATGTTTTTCAAAGTGGCACAAACTGAGCAACTTTACGAGGAATACTCACATTGTTAAGACCCTCTAGTATCCAGTATTTTACCTCTCAAGGACCAAGGTTTTTGAGAGTTGGATTCAAGTAAAATTTTTCCTTCTCACCTTCCTTGTCAGGTTTTGGGCTTTTATGAATAAAAGAAGGGAGTTCATGGTGAACACACTTGATAGAAAATTACACTATTAGGAAGGTATGAAGCTTAATGTCTTAGGGAAAGTGATGTTTATCAATCAGTACTTCATTGATGTAAGAATTTGAACCCCAAGATAAGCTGTTCTTTTTCAAAATATATTTAAGTGGCTCAAACCTGGTGGAAAATTGTTGATCATGGATTATTACAAGTCCTTGAATGTGCCTTCTTTAGATTTTCAAGAGTACATCAAGCAAAGAGGATATGATCTGCATGACGTTGATGCATATGGCCAAGTAATTGGTCTTGCTAAAGCTTTTATTTCAAAACATATGATAACCAAATATGATATAACCAAGTTTGATCTGGCTACAATTGGTTGCTTCCTACTTCAATTCTATAGTCCAGTTGTGCCATCACGTTACACCTAGTTTGGTTAAGTTATAGCAAGTTAGTTCCTAGTTCAACTCAGCCAATGTCTATAAATAGATCACAGGATCAGAGGATCATTTTACAAATGCACGAGTCGAGATAGAGCACAGAGAGAAAAAGAGCACAAAGAGAAAAAGAGCAAAAAAAGCTTAAGCAAAGCAAAAGTCAGCAATGGAGAAGAAGGGAGCTAGAGAAAAATCTCATAGGTAACCTAAATTTACCTAGTAATTAAAGATTCCAAAAAGATTCCTTTTTAAAACCCTATAAATTACACTAATTTTTTTGTAGTAATTCACATTTTTGTCCTAGTTCAGAGTCATGGAATTCGATGCCAAGCATTGACACTATAGGAAAAGTCAATGCCAGACATCGACTTTTGAGGAAAATTCGATGCCAGGCACCAAGTTTTGGGTGAAATCGATGCCAAGCATCAAGTTGGGCAAGGAACTCGATGCCACACATCAAATTGGGCAACAAGGTTGATGCCAGGCATCGACCTGGCCTCCAAACTTGATGCTAGGCATCAAGTTGGGCGAGCAAGTCGATGTGTGGCATTGACTTGGTCAATGCTTGGCATCGACCCAGTGGTTCAAGTTGATGTGTGGCATCAACTTGCTCGGACAACTCGATGCCTGGCATCAAGTTTAGAGTGCAGCTCGATGCATGGCATCAACCTTGTCACCCAATCTGATGCCTGGCATCGAGGTCCTCGCCCAATTCGATGCTTCTCACCCAATTCGATGCTTGGCATCAAGTTGTTTCGCATAAGATCGATGCGCAACATCGACTTGGACCCCGAATTTGATGCTTGGCATTGAATTGGACCAAGAGGTTCATGTTTTGCATAGGCTTGAACCCCCAATTCAATGCTTGGCATCGCCTTGGGCATTAAGGTTTATGTTTGGTATCCACTTATAGGCAACATTCGATGCCAGATATCGAGTGGTAGCAGAAGCTTAAGAAGCTGAAGGTGACCCTAAGCTGCTCAAGAGAGGCTGCTCGAGACAAAAGCATTGGACATCCACTGAAGCCAAAGAAGAGCAAATTTTCTTTGTCCTTTGAGGCTGCAAGTAATCCAATGGCCATATTGTCAGGTGGTCATAGCAATCTCAAGCCCATTGAGGAAGAGCCAAACAAAAAAGATAAATCCAAAGAGACTGAAGTCAGTAGGAAAGATAAACCACTTCGAGACATGACAAGTCTGGAGTGGTGCCTTCAGTACATAGAGGATAAAAATGCCATTCTGCTTGTATTTCTTGGTGCCTATGGGAGGGGAAAGATTACCACAATGCAGGTTTTTCAATATGGCCTTGTGTTCAAGGTGGACTATGAAGACGAGGACTCAAATAACCTCCTTTTCCTACTTGGAGACTTCAAATGGATTGAGGAATACAATTTGCAAAATGGAGCTCCTATGTCCGGAATGTTGTGTTCCAAAGAGGCTCGCTCAGATCTATAGGGAATCGAAAAATTTGATCGTGGATCTCTTGCCATGGATACAAGGGAATATCATGCCAAGCCAACAGAGGAAGATGACACCTATAAAGTCAAAGGGCAAGTAGCCAATATAGAAGAGGCCCCTAAAGAAGACCAAGTCAATTGATGTGGAATCAACACAAAGCTTAGACTCCCAGGATGATATAGTTGCCCCTGGAGAAGAGCTCGCATTTGGGATATTGCTTACAAAATAGAATAAGATAAGGGAGGAGATTTCCAAGAAGAAGCTCATGAAAAAGGGGCAAATTTTCCATCTCCCCATTACTATAATCAACAACACCCCAATAGACCCACTTATAAGAAGGAGGCCTCTTGAGATAAGGGAGCCACATAATCTGCATGTACAAAAAGAAGAAGATGAAGATAAACCCACGAGCAACCATCGTGCCATTCTCGGTAATGGTCAATCCAAACGAATGCAAGTTGGTGGAGGAAATCAATGAAGGTTTGTTTGAGAACTATACATACTACATTATTGGAGGATCACACTCTATAGAGGCCCAAAGACAGCTTGTAAAAGAGCATCCCACTACATACTTCTTCAGGTATGCAGAGTGTAAAACCTATGTTGGTTTGACTACAAAGGAGGCCAAACTCCTAGCTTGGGACCACAACAATGACAATGATTACAAGCATGAAATGTCGTCCATTGAGTGTATCCGATTCTTCCACCATGATCATGTTGATGCCCTAAGGGTAGAGGGTGGAAGAATCCTAAGGGTAGTGGATGACAATGTGAAGTTAGATGCATTCCGTAAATTTGACCCATGGTTCCAACCCGCCTTCAGGAGAGGGGAAATCTGGGATCTTCAGGATAAAATATTCACAATGTGGGAGAACAAAGAGGTGAAAGGCCAGAAACAAAAAAAGGAAAAAATAAATCCTCAAGTGGATGTAAAAGGAAAGGGAAAGAAAGTTGACCTCTCCATTGAAGAGGCTGCTGAGGATATGAAGTTGACAGTCTCGAGATCATTGCAAGGCATAAATGATGACACTTTGATAATTTGAACATTATCAAGGGTCATTTCCAAAGACCTAAGCCTTGAGGAGATGGTAATCTAGCTAAATAAGTAAGTAGAGTCTTTTCATTGATTGGTTTTTCTCGCTATTTCAGTAACTTATCATGTTATTTTAAAACTTACAATGCAATCACAAGGTTTATATGAAGATTCAAGAGGTGATGATGAGGAGGCTTGGGTGCTTCACATGGAGTGAAGTCTAGGTAGAGTAATCGACCTCCTCATACAAAGCATTGTCAGAATACTTTATATTGTTCCACGATTGGGTGAGTTCTCTTGCTCATTACAATATGATTGAGTTTCTCAAGTAGTTGGTGCTATTCGATGGGGGGCATCAAGTTATAGGAACAAACATGCCAGAAGTTGATGCCTAGCATCAAATATCAGAGAATTGATATGTGCAACAACAACCTTTAGTCAAAATTTGATGCTAGGCATCGAATTTCACTAGGATTCCGATGCTAGGCATCGTATTGTAGGACAGACCTAACTCCAAGTATAGCTTGCCACAACTATTCGATCCCAAGCATCAACTTGAAGCAAGTTATATTGCATTTTTCCTCTAACTATCTAATCATTTAAGTCTTCTAGCAAAGATTTATTCAATCCTAAGCATCGAAACCATTGATATGTGTTACACTTTGGAAACAATCTTTGAGTTGACACTCATCCTTTGTTTCGAAAACCTCGAAACAAGAGTGGTGAGCCGAATGAAGACTTTCTTTTTTCCTTCCTCGTTCATATCCAAAGGGCAAGGCATGAGAAGTCTAGAATAAAGGAAAAGGAGATGGAGTTCGAGGATCAGTCCTCTGGAATAAAGTGTTTTTTGAACCCTGTAGAACCCCTAAGGCCATTGTATTACAATATATATTGTGATGATTTTAACATTTGTACAACAGTTCCTAGGAAAGATTATTCCCTTTTAATAGCAGACATCCCATACAACTTTAGAATGAGTGGTTCTATTAATGATGATGAACCATTCAAGGACCCATAGATACGAAAGATGGTGATAGATTTTGCTAAATTGACCATGTCTCCACTCTGGAGTATTGTTATTCATAGTAAGGACCAATCCTTTTCTATCTCAATAGCATCAAAGTCAAGGGGCCATGTTGTCGAGTGTCTTACATGGTATGTACTTGCTTTTTGTCTCTTTCTAGAAATTGCATGTGACATTGTTCTTATAATTATACATTTATAGGGCAAAGACAAATGTAAATCACATGCAAGGACATAGGTTCGTTAGTACTACCGAGTGCCTTATAGTTGGGTACTGTGATGTAGTAAAGGAAGTGAGAATGGAATCTTGAATGTGCTAATGTTCCTTGCAGTTACAAAGAAGCTTCGTCATGTGGCAGGAGACAAGACATTGGTTAATCCTTATCAAAAGCCCTAAAAGATTATAATGAGGTTAATCCAATTGTTCTCCAATGATGATGATTGGATCATGGACTTGTTTTCTAGAACAGGTACTGCTAATTGCAATCTTGCTCACTGACACTCTTTTGGCATCATGTGTAATTGATTTGTTTGTTTTCAGGGATGACACTCACATGTGCCCTCAAAATGTTCAGGCATTGCATTACTGTAGAGAAGGATGAAGCCCAAGTCAGCTTCATTAGGATGCAAATTAATGGCTTGAATGAATGTCCAGATGAGGAGCACGAGATTGGGAAGAAACATATAGTTAACACAGAGTGATTCTAGCCTGCATCAAGGGAGCCTGTGCCACCATTGGGAGATGAGCAAGGAGATATGGCTAACCTTGAGGATCGAGTACTAGAGCAAGAAAAGCCCTTGAAACCTTCTCAATTCCTTGAAGATGTTGCTATGCGAGAGGTCGAGCAATTATATGATTAACTTCTATTGTAAAAGGGTTGTTGAACTTTTTAAACATATAATGTTGTAATGATTTGATTATTGGAATATAAGGATCAATGTTTTTGTTATTCGTACTTAGCCCATTTCACATTCTATGCATTTGTGTTGGATTGATATATGGTTTGCTTTACATTTATGGCTGATTAAGGTCAGAGTGTTGAACTGGTAATTGGAACAGCTTGATGAGATAAAATAGAGGTATGCAAAAAAGCTCCTCTATTTCTCCACGTAGATTAACTCAAATTCTTAATAAGAATGAGAACATAAATCTCACATCAAGAGTGCCAAGCGCTATATCAAGAGATTGAGTTTCTTTGTTTTTGGCATTATTGCCACTATTTTTTGAAATTGGAAACTCTGACATGAGGTGCTGGATCATTTGATGGCCTTTTTTGGCATTGAAAATAATTTAGTTAGCTTATTCATGAATCTGATGCTACAATGGTGGTTTTTCATGGTACTAGTTGAAAATGAAATAATGTTTTTCACTATGGAATAGGAAAATGAGCCATTTTTTCAACATTTATGCATTTCTTCTCAAATAAAAAAAGAACATGTCTTTGTAATCATTTGTTATGACTCAGAGTTCAAGAAATTTCCATATGAAAATGCTTGTAATAGAAAAGATAAAATACAATAATCATTTCATAAAAAATACACCCTTATGAATCCTTAACTCACAAACACCTCGATCATATGAATAAATGGATATGATCCCACCTTGCATTAAGCCAGAATTCAGAGTATCCTATTGCATATATGTGGAAAATCTCATTTATCAGTTAAATTTCCTCACTTCATGATAACACTGGTCCATTTTCTTCTAGGAACAGGGTGCCGAATGCCCATTCTATGACAAGGCCCCACCCTTCCATGCCTTCTTGTAATTTATATGGCATCGATTTCTAGAGCACATTCATTGAGATTTAAAATGATCAAAGCTAGTAACTACGAGGTTGATTCCATAATGAGCCTTGCACAGAACAATGCATAGACTGCAAGCTATGGTCCAAAAGGCTCATGAGCTAACATGTATGACTTAAGCAACTATAAGGTTTCAAGATGACAAAGTAATTTTACAAACTTGAACAACATAGAGACTTGGAGACCAAGTTTTGCTCAGCTTGAGAGTGAAATTATGATTGGTCTCTTGTTGAGGAAGACTAGTGTTTCAATAACATCCCTAGTAAAAGTGTTTCAATGACCTAAGGTACCAGTTAAGACGGTTGGTATAAGAGCCTTTACAACAAAGACTAAGACACTCTTCATGCTCATGAGCCAACCTCCTCTTGTGAGGCTGAAGAGATTCCACTCTAGCCTTATTATAAGCCCCTTTGAGTCAAACATCCAGATCTTTTCTTTGGCCTCTTGGTCAGCCTGCTTAATGATCTCTAGTGCTGTTAGTTTTGCAATTCCTATGTCTGCCTCATGGTTTGAAAAGTCCTCAAACTTCACAACGATCTTCTCTCCATAAGCTTTTTTGATTGCCATCATAAAATCATGAGAATAGTTATCACATTCCTTTTTGGTTGCTTGCTTCTGTCTTCATCCTATGTAGAAATTGTCATTCAGTAAGCCTTCATTATTTGTTCCCACATCAATAGTTATAGGTAGACATGTCGAATTTCGAACTCCACCTAGTGCTATATAAAGAGAAAGTTTTCCAATAGCTATACCCATTCCCTGGCATCCAAGGTCTTCTAGACCCACCATCAATAACCACAATTACATCAGCTACCCATTCATGCCAATTCTTTAGCACATGCAACACTTTACCCCTTTCGTTCAAGCTGATATACAGACCATGTGGATGCTGAAAAATGGATCCATACTTTTGGAAAGCTACAACGACTATTGGAGTATAAACTATTGGGGGATCTCTTCCACATTCTCAATCAATACTCTATAGAATAGTCTTGCATTGTCCTCTTATAACCCCATAAAAATTACATACTTTTGTAGTGGATTAGTGTGCATATGAATATCCTTCCTATCATTCGATAGTTTATCATGATCTACTACAAGTTTCTCAACTCCAAGCTTATTTTTCACTAAAGAATGAGTTTGGGTTGTTCAATCCTGACCTACCACTTTGAAGGCATCCTCGGTTTTGAGGGAGCCCATTTGGATGCAAGTGTGCTTTGAGGATGATGAGAGAATACCTTCATCTCTCCCTCTATGACCTTAACCATCAAAGCCATGTCAGCATAAGTTCAGTTAGTTGATTTGAACCTAGCGACTTCTTTCATGGCCTTAGTATAGCCTCTCTTGGTTCCATTCTTCATATACCCTCCTAAGATTTTGTTGCTTCCACTCGCTCTAACATTCCCATCTCTGATCATTTGAGAGTAAATAGATAACTTACTAATGTTTTCAGAATCTCTGCCACCAATGAGGCCCGCTACATTAAAGGTTGCGATAGCAAGAGACCTCAAGGATCCCACCGGTTTCCATGATTTATGCAAACTTGTAGATGATTATGGAAAAGAGAGTTTTTCGACTTCCATATTCATGCACGTACTACCTTCCTTAGAGAACTTAGTTTCTCCATGTTTTTCTTGCTGACAAGAATTGAAGTGTTCTCTCCTTTGTCTGATTTCTTGATCAAAGCAGAGCACAAGACTAGACCCAACCCTAGATCAAGTTTTGTTTTACTAAGAGCATGGTCATCTTCTCTAAATGCCTCGACTAAAGAAATGGTAGAAGATGATACTTCTATTATTCCCATGTGATCGTGTTGTTTCAACCTTGACATGCTTTCTTTCTCTTCTGCATTTGCAATATCACTCATTTTTCTTTGCCAAACTTGTAAAATTGATCGGACAAATTCTGTTGCAACTAAGAACTTGGAGCTTCTTCACATCCTTCATCTTCCTGTATTGCGTTTGTAATATCCTCAATGATGCATCTCTCTCCTTAGGGTTGAGAGACTCTCAACCAATTATTGTGACTTGGGTTTCTTTTACTTGGATGCCTTCAAGCACTTTCCAAGTTGAGCTTTGACTCTTCCCTTTTCTTCTTCTTACTATCGCAAATACCATCCTTATGCTTCCATTAAGATCTTCCATTTCTGTGCCTCCTTCACAATCTACTTCAATAGTTTGTTACATCTAGAGTAGCTAGTCTTCCTTGATAATACAGTTCACACAAAACTAAATAACCACGATGTCTATCTATCACCAATGACTTCTAGATAATAGACTTACTTGTCTCCTTATGTCTTGTGATTTTTAGCCCTTAGGATTTCCATGCCCTACTCTATTGTAGGCTAGCTAACATAGGGCTTTCCTAAAAGCAAGAGAAAAGAGACGGAAGAAAATATGTGCACAACTAAGAGAGATCCTAGATTAAGGGCTAGTCTATGACAAGAGAGAGTTTTTCTCTTACCAATCCTTCATGAAAATGGATGTAGATGTGCACAATAAACCCAAATTCACATACCTTATATTTCCAAGTTTTATAATGTTTTTATACTCCTCTCTTCTTAGGAACCTTTTGATGAAGAAATCGAGCAAAAACTCCTTTGAAACTTATAGAATAACCCCAAAACAAGCTTACTTACATATGACTAGAGAAAAATTGAACGAAGTTAATAGAAAAAAATCAACATAATAAACTAAAAGTTTTGTTAAAAAAAACTCCTATTCTATTCATAACTTTGAAGAATTACCAGACATGGTAGACTAATCACCCAAAAGGGGATCCTCATCATACCAAAATTAGGTTGTTTCAACAAGTTGTGTCCAATCTTGCAAACCGCCATTGTTTACAAGAGCATAATAAAATGAAAACATGCTAAAATATATGAAAAATAATGAATCAAGCATTTCTTCCATGTAAAATCATCACATAAGTGACAAGAGATTGTCCTCAAAAATGGTGCCAAAATTTGTTGACATTGTAGCATCACACACACTTACAATATCAATATGGTGAGCTATCTCATAAGAACCAATTATGGCAGAACCTAATGCATATGCAATGGAGTTTCAATGTCAAGTATGGCACAAAGCCACATGCAAGATTGAAAGAAAGCACTCAACATGCAAGCACACTCAACATCAACCACATACTATGATAGACATGAAAGCCACACTTGAAGAAGGTCACAAGCTTAGATGAATAAGGAAGAAGAAGTGAATCCATGAGACTCAAACGACACAAGCATGTACTCTCCAAAAGATCAGCATATTCTTATGAGCCAAAATGGACCTCCTTTACAATGACTAGTGACCTCCTTATATACACTTTGGGGATTGATCTACCTAGATTTTCTATGGCATTAGGCCCTTGCTTTTTTATTTTAGTCAAACAACACCACCTAAATGTCTCATAGTATATTACAATAGGTGCCAATTCTTAGATAGCCACCACATGGCCACATTCAAAGAAGCTTTCCCTATGTTTTTTTTGCAAAACCTTAGAAATATTTTCTAAAGTGCCTAATGCTCATACCCATTGTCTTAACACCATCCAATTAGATTTATCCCATTCTGCTATGGTAGCCATTGCATTAGTCCAAAAAGCATAGAATGGTACAATCACTTGATGTTTTTGGCAAAGAAGCACTAGCAAAGGGACCAGGAGGTACTAAACGAACCAAATACCGATGCATTCCATCAATGGCTTGTCAAGGATGATAGAGTTTAGGAGAGGGGATTTGTTGCAATAGTCACAAAAGAATGAAAAAAGACCTAAAGAAAGGAGATGCATAAGAAATGGGCTCACCATTTTTTTTTCAATTTGGGCCATGAAGTGCATGCCTGATCACTTAGAAGAAGCCAATCAATAATGGAGCTTCAAAAGAAAGAGTTTTGTGATAAAGAGGCATTAGTTTTCATACATGCCTAAATTTTGGTCAATTTATGTATAATTTTATTTATGGAATGAGGTTTTATGTATTTGCACCCCATTTTTGTAAAGGCCAAAAAGTCCTTAAGCTGATCGAGCGGCCCCCCAACTCTCTATATCCTTTTATGAGTTTTAGGAATCATTTTGATGGTTAAAGAAGGCGTGTGACTATTTTTAATTGATGTTTGTCCAAAAATCATGTGAAAAGGGCCAAGCCCATGAATATAAAGGGAAAAAATCCTAAGTTAAGGATCGTTTCCATCATTTTGAATGAAATCTCGTGCATATTGGTTCATGAGTCTTTAATTCCCATCTCCTTCTTCATTTGGAGCATTAATGGTGTTCTTGAGGTGTCTCAACTCCATGTCTACCTAAAATAAGTGTTTTCTATGATATGATGTATGTTTCTTGCCTTTTGGTGCACGCTTATGGGCTGATCTTCATCAAGAGTGCTTTCTTAAGCTATGGAGCACTCTTGATGAAGATCATAGTGCTTCCTTGATGAATGAGGTAAATGTACTTGGAATCAACTATAAGAATTAGACATCGGTTTCTCCTTGCTAGTAGGTGCACAAAAATCATCATCTTTGACACCACCTACATCACCTGCTATCACACTATTTGCATGTGTAGGAGGACATATTTCAACACCTACACAATATTCCACAAACCTTTTGCTACCAGTACATGACACATGATGTATGCGTGGAATGGGTAGTTAGAACCATCCAATTTATCCTCAACAACAACAACAACAACAACATACAAAACAAATCATTGCTTTTCTCCATGGCCAATGACTATACCCTAACATAGGAAATCAATTCTTTGTAAAAAACTTGAATAAAAATTACCGGATTGAGATTCGTTAGACCTCTAGAAGACTTTGAGATGCTTGTATAGGTGAACCAAAAGTTGAATATCTGTTTGGTAGAAACGGAAAAATTATTGCACAATCACTATGATAGTGCATTCAAAGATCAAAACGAGCTCAAATCAAAATTTTGATGTCACACAGTGAAGCTTTTTTGAACTAAATGAGCCCAAGTATGCTCACCAAATTTCATGTGTTTAGATGACTTTGATTGCAAGGGTATCAATGATGCCCTGTAGAAATGACAACCTGATCCGATACTAATTGTTTGCATTTGAAGACTATAGACACAAACAACATGACGAAGAAGAAGAAGAAGAAGAAGTTTGAAGCACAATGTTAAGTGTATTATAAAGTGAATATGCAAGATAAGTAGCCTACTAGGATTATCAACATATACACAAGTCGAGAGATGAAACCTTGTAAAGAGGGAAAAAAGTTCTTGATAGTCCTAATTTTGTTCACACACATCTCTACCCAAATATATCAAAAAGTGCCTATATTGACATATGGACCATTACATAAAATGAATAGCTCAATAACCTATGAAAAAAGATAGCATGCCATTGAGACTCATGATAGGTGACAAAGCTTTTACCAAATGGAGAATAAAATTTGTTAATCCATTTAGCCACCAACACAAGGTATTCACTTTGATTGCATAATAGTGGCCACAAATTCTTTGACAAAATGGGGGAAACGAGAGCCACAAGGGCAAATGATACACAAATGATTGCCAAATTCATATTTAGCATCTATTCTAGAGATTTGGACTATCCATTGAGATAGTGAGTGATCAAGTAATTGAGTTCATCAATGAAGCAATGGAATCCTTGCTAAATTAACTCTTGTTCATTCATTAACGCTCAGCCCCATACCATCCAAAAGCTAAATGAAAGGCTAAAAGCTCAAATAAAATTCTTACTAAGATAGTAAATAAAAGTAGTTTTGATTGGAGCAAACAATTTTAACATGCTATTTGGGCTTACAAAGTAGCCTAAAAGATTACTCTTGGAACTACACCATTTGACTTGGTGTATGAAGAAAATATGACATGACATCTCATCATGGAATTAAGGAATTAGTTTCCTCTTCCATCATTGCATGATTAGGCTTTATAAGTCCATGCATCATCTCCTCTTCTTCAATAGGTTGAGGAGTGTCTTTAATTCCTACTAATTCCTAGAATTTAGGCTTTCGAAATCTTGTGGCATGCCTCTCAATGTTAACAAATGCTTTGTATTGTGTGAAATTATAATCCGCTTTTTCTTCTCACAAAATTTGATTAAATTTTGCCACATGGTTATCCCGCATATGTGTATATGGTTTTGTCAGCTTCCTCTAATGGCCAACACTTTCTTTTGCTTATATAAGTACGTGGGAATACTTTGTCCCTCAAGATCTTTCAACTTGTAAACAATGAAATACCCTCAATGAGATATGGATCCATAATCTCATTGCAGATTGCCAATTGTGATTTTCTCATAGCTCATCATTCATGGTTGATAGTTGGTCGTATGAGTGTTGATTAGTTTTTGGTTGTGGAAAGTAGTGATTGATCATGTGGCTTGTTGAGAGATCACTTGGGAAAGAGTCCCCAACATTTGGGAGTCTCCCAACTAGAGAAACCTCATTAAGATCCTCTTTAACAAGTAAAAAAGCGTTATGTAAATCATAAACATCATGTCAAAAACCTCAACGGATATATATAGATGGTATCCACATAAATATACATAGTGAATGATCAACATGTATACATGTTAGAACATACAATATGGTTGAAATCAGGTCAAAACGTATTAAGCAATTTACCCTATAAGAGGTCTTGCACAATTATGTAAATCAAGGAGAAAAATTTCCAATGATAATGGTAAATAAACCCAAATGAGTGTTTTAGAAAATCCTAAGAAAGCTATACATTCTCGATAAAAGAAGCATAAAAAATAATATCCTTGTCATTCTTGAATGTGTAGATAAAACAACTAAAGAAGTTCAATATAACTCCAAAAATCATTCAAAGAATTGCATTGAACAAGTTGTAAGATGCCAAAAGAGAGCTTTGAAGAACCAAAGAATGCTCAACATAAGAACAAGCCATGTATTTACCCCTCTTAGATCTCTAAGAGAGTATAGTTTAATGATGGAAATCACTAGTTGAATGAGCTATGAGATGATGATATTAGGATGGTTTGCCTCCTAGTAAGTATCTCATTCATAAACCTAGATAAACGAACTTCTCCATCATGCATAGATAATGATGTCAACTTTGAGTTCAGTGACAAGGATAAAAAGGAAATGACAAGGCATGTTAAGGTCTACCCGTTTGGTTGTGCCTTTGTACTAGATGTGCAAATATTGTAAGCCTTGAAGTAGATATGTAAGTCTGCTATGTTATAGATTTTGGTTGCACTATGTAGATTGGTGATGAACTTTGCATCCATGCACAAAACTACTTCGATACTCATGAAGAAAAGATCCTCAGATCCTTATAGCAAGAGACCATCTTTTTGGGTAATGATTTAGGTGCATACTTGTAGGAAAGCAATAGAGAACTACAAAGCTCAAATTATGCAAGTTTCATAATAGTCAGTATCAATATAATGTGGGGCTCACATGCCACTACATGTTCAATAGAACATACATGTAACAAAGTGTTCAATGAAGATTATTATGGTGGGCACTTGGAGTTTGGACCTTTCAAATGAGCCTTGCAAATCATTTCGATCGACATAAAAATCTACCTTAATATCTACACCTCTACCTCCTTTAGCCCTATTGATGTTTCCTTATTGTGCTAGCTTTGATTCTTTCTTGAATTAGTCACAAACCTTTTCCTTCTTATGATAAGCTCAAGTTTGTACCCTAAGAAACATTTCCAAGAAGATGGAGATAAAACCTAGGGACTTGCCTTATGACTTGTATACGATAAATATTGTTGAATACATTTTAAGCAAGTGCCCTTATGCAATACTTAGTTGTACTGGTCATGAATCTCAAAAAAATTTCTGCACAGGGGCGTGCCCTCTGAGTGGCTACACTTGCTCCAGACGTGGCCATACCCCGACACAAGAAACACATGATGGGTCTTTGTGGTCGAGCTGGGTTTCCATTAATTCTATTGGTGGCCTTGGATTTTGAGAATTTTTGTCTATTACAAATGAATATGTTTATTTTGATGTACGTTTAAAAATTTTAGTAATCATTTGAATATTTATGTGAATTTAATGTCACATATGAGGTCTTTACTACTACGTTTTCTTTTTGTTAAAATTTTAGTATCATCGGATAGTTGAACCATCAAAATATAGATTCTTGTCATAATTCTAAAACCTATTAGAAAAAACTTTGATTTAGACAATGCATGCATGTACTTGGTAAGGCCCCTTCACATATGCCAATTCACCTTGGTTTTGTAGCGGTGTGAATACACGGTCTCCCTCCCCACGCATGCATGTTGGAAAAGTAATCTTGTTGTTAAAACTTACTTATATTACAATATTCCTAGCATGGAAATGAAACCTCCCTCTTACTAGAATATTTGGGCAAGACAGGGCCTTAGCATGGAGCTAGGAATCCATGTCATAGAATGATGTCAAGGTCTTTAGGGCTTGACTGAGTACAGGTGCTTGACTAATAAAGGTGCCCTAGGATTCCTCTAATAAGGAGTTCAATTCAATTAATGACATTCTGTAGCTTTATGCCTCCCTTTCCACAGTTGGCTAATGATCTTTGTAAGAAAATCTACATAGAAGTGCCCTTGTCTATTTTTTATTGTGCACCACAAAATTCTTTTCACCTTCTAGCTCCTAGTTCATTGATCTCTTATCATATTTGTGCCATAATGTGATTCTAAGGGGAAGAACATTGAATCTTGAGAGCTTCAGGAACTTCAAGGATTTGGTCCATTGGATCACCCATGCATGTGGTGGCCAAAGGAGAAGTTCCTTGAAATGTGTTCTCTATTCATGCTAGAGTGACTATGAATTCATCCAAAGTAGCACTTGAAGGAAATAAGTCTCTTAACTTATGTTGAGAGATTAGGGTAGAGCCTTGTCTAGCCATTTCTTTATTAAGAAATCTCTCAAAGATCAAGGACTTAAATGAACAAAGCTCTAGCTCTAATCAATCGCTTAGGGAAGGACTCCCCTAATTTAAATTTCAGGTTTTCCAACCCATCAAGCATCCATTCAATATACTTCCGTGGACCAGATGTTTTAAAAGTGCATCCTTCATTTCATTCCAAGTGAGGAAACATCCTTCATCAAATTGAGTAAGTCACTTGTTATTTATTCCATCACATCTGGTAGGAAAGAGAGCTATGAAGGCATCTTCCTTCCCTCACAAACCTTTGCTATGACATAGAGACAAAATCCTTATCAAGTGGCTTCAAAGTTCTCAAAACCAACTTTATAGATGATTGGAAAGTGAATGTTCATGCAAGAGAGCAAGGAGGCTAATTCTTCATGGTTTTGTGCCATCCTATTAGTCTCAGAATCTTCTTGTGGGAGTAATTTATCCTACACCAACAATAATGTTTGAGAGGTTTGTGCATTGGTCTCAAAGAATTGTGTCCTGAGCAAACCTTGGTCATAACGATATCATTGTATTCTTTTGGTACCATCACACATGCTGAATTCATCACCAAAATGGGTGGAACCTTTGTACAATGAGCTCATATTCTCAAGAAGACCAAGATCAAGTAATAGAATGATGAGAAACAAAGGGGTGGAGTATCAAGACACATGATGTAGGAGCACCAAAATACAATTAAGATTGAGGCACATACAAATGCAAATTTCATGACTATAGATTAAAAATTAATGTGTTACAACTAAGATCATACTCCAAGGTACTCGATGCATAGAGCTACAAACCTATGCAAAGAAGCAACTTTCTTCACCAATGATCTCTAGAGATATGGGAACTTCACTATCATAGTGCCAAGTGGTGCCAAAAGTGTGTGATGGAGGTTACATAAGATTGCATAAGGAACAACTAGCACACATTTTTGTGACATCTAGCTCATTTCTAGGCATCCTTTAAGATTCATGACTTGCCAATTGTGGAGTTCGATGCATCCATCTATTGAATCCTTGCACTTCTATGATATGTGGTCGTGTGCTTTGTAATTTCCCATAATGTTATATTGCCTCATTGGAGGCACCTTTACTACTTGGAAGTATAGATTAATTTTCCTTTTTGTAGGAGTATAGTGTATGTATGTGTATGTGTGTGTGTGTATATGTATTTGTCAGCATATATATAAACACATATCTACAAATATATGCACATGTATGTGTACACATATATGGAATATTTATGTACATGTATTTCATGAATACATGCACATGTACAAGTGTATATACCACACATATTTTTACATAGAAAGTGTTTAATTTAGGAGAAAAATATGTTTTTCATGCGATATGCTTGCTTGCCATACTCAGCTTGCATCCCCTCAACATGTTCATCTTTCTTTTTATTTTTATGGATTCCATTTCCAACTATAAGATCAAATTGATGACTCATTTCTCCATTTCTATAAATTCTTTATCCCATTTTTCATTCTGTACCTAGAATTATTAAATGACTTTTAGCACAATTAACGTTTAGAACACTCCCAAAATTTTGACTGTAGTGCTTTTGTCATTCACAAAGAATTTGAGCCAAAGCTCATTATTCATATTAAAAAGTTTCATCTTGTTGCCAAGCCTATGTTGAGAGAAAAAGATAGCTAGTAGTCCCATTTCAATATTTGTAATGCTTATCAAGATTTATCTTGAAAAAAGGTGTATTCTTGCTTGCTTGAAAAGCATATTCAAGATCTTCTCTTGTACCTATACAAGTTTCCAAGAAGATTTTTACTGTAAATATTCTTTTCTAGTTATTGATCCATGCAATCACAAGTCCCAAAGTCAACATTATAAACCTTATCATCAAGATATGATTCCCTATATCATATTTCCTTTCATTTTTGTGGATTAGCTTAATGAACCTTTCATGTATGTTGAGAGGTCGGTCTCCTCAATCAAATGCTTCCTATCAAACCATGATTAGAGTGTGATAATCTCTTCAAATTTTCCTTAGTGGCCCCATAGGAGGTAAAAATATTTTATCATTTTTCCATTAGTGAATATCTTTGAAAGGATGCCTTCTTTTCTTTAATATCCAAGTCAGATGCATGTTTCGCTTCCCTCATCTATTTCAATTTTCCTCCTCAAACTAACATACTTATGCATCACGTTTGAAGAGCAATTCTATTAAATCCTTAATTGTCTCATTTTTAGCACTTCCACGTCTATTTAGATATTTAATCCTAGTTTACTATCATATTTTTCTTTAAGGAGGAACTTTAAATGTTGGGAATTAAAATCTTTTAGGAGGAATTTTAAATGAAACATTATAGTCATGGTTTATAGGTCCTCTTCGAATTACATGTTTATGGGGCGGTGATTAGATAGAGTCCAATGTTTGCACATTTTTTCAATATGTGACATAAATATTCTATTCTTTCTTAGATGTCGATTTTGTTTGACCCTTCCCTTCAAGAGAAAAAATATATTTCTTAGTACACTTATTTCCCTATTCATGGATCCTAGTTATCCCTTAATATCACATCCATAGTCCTATTCATTAAAATGTATGTGCTATTCATACTCCTACTTCAAAAATAGGCTCCATAATGAAAACATAAGAATGATGATGTAGAAGTCCTCAACAATGCATTGAAAAAAAAAAAAACGAACAGCATTGCAAGATAAAATAGTGTTAATAGTAGACAATCATCTCCACGAAGAAAGAAATTTGTGATGTATGTGAAAAGAATCATGACTTAAGACAAGAGTTATCAATGTCGAAGGTTAGACTCATTAATATTTTATATTTTTACATGTCGTTGAAAGGTCATAAAATCATTTGGTACAACCCTATTGAAAGTTAAAAATCATTTATCCATTACCATAATTACCCCAATGCATACATGTACATACATATACTGTATATACAACAATACATATGAAATGTCTATTACTCCTACATTCATGAAAAGAAATATGAATCGCATACATTCCTCTCTAATGTGCATCAAATAGTTTCCTAGAAATACACTACATCAGTACAAAAATAAAGATTCACACTCATGATTCAAAGAGAATCATATGAAGAAGATAATTTATCATCAACGAAAGTAAATTATGTGATCAGTCTTGTATTTTTCCCATGGCTTACACGATGAGATTATATTTCATCATGCCTTGAGTAACCTTCCTATTGTTGATATATTTTGGTAGTGATGTCTATGAACACACTTAGGACTCTTCGGGCACTTTTTTCTCTCTTTAGGAGGTTTTCCCCCTTGACTTGTATATTTGCCTATAACCCTAACATGTCACTTATCTTTGTACATTCACTTGCTAATACATTTAGTATTGTGTTGTGCTCCAAGCTTCTTCTTCTTTGTTGTGATGTTTGTATGCTTTCGTGGACCTTGATCTCCAACAATTGGTATTAGAGCAAGTTTTCACTTCATCGAAGGTGTCATTGACACCCTCCGATCACAATCTCCGAATTGCAGCCAAAATTGGTGAGCATATCCTCCAATTATGAGTTCAAAACATCTTTGCTATGTGGCATCAAAATTTTGATCCTTTGAATGTACTATCCGAATGTACTATCACAACACCTATGCAAGAAATTTCTTCCTTTTTCGACCTCCAAATATACTATCACAACATCTATGCAAGAAATATTCGTCCTTTTTCACTGAACATATATATAGGTTTTCTTTGCTAATACAAGTTTCTTGAAGTGTGCTATAGGTCTAGTAGAGCTCAATATGGTGTTTCTATTCCACTTTTTGAGATATAGTCATTTTTTTGCATCATGGTATTTATTCACTTGCCATGGCTGAGATGTATTTTGTATGTTGGTTGTTGAGGATAAGTTGGATGGTACTAATTAACCTGTTATGGGCATATATGATGCGTCATGTATTGGCAAAAAAGGGATTATGGGATATTGTGGAGGGTTTTTAAAAAACATTCTATTACACCAGCAAATACAATACTTGAAGGTGACATAGATGATCTTCAATTTCCTAGTTGTGTTGCAGTTCGTGCCCCATCTAGTTGGGATGGCGGAGATGCTCAAGCACATGCATTGATAGCTTTATCTATCAAACATGCCATTACCCCTCACATTCGCTCCTACAAGACAACAAACAATGCTTTGGATACATTTACAACTTTATGGCAGGCACGGAATGAGGCTTGTGTTGCTTACCTTCAAAAAAGATGCAGAGTGAGCGTATCAATGAAGGAGATTTTATGGATAGTTTTTTTACCAAGATCAAAGATTTGAAGGAGTACTTGATTTCTAGTGATGGTCTTGCCAGATAGTCCACTTGTGCAAACTATTCTTAATGGTCTTCCAGATTCATATTAGAGGTTTGCTTCTACTCTTGGATTGATGATGGAAGGAAATCCAAATGCATTAACATTCGAGGAATAAGTCTCCGTTTTATTGCAAAAGGATCAATCCAGGTAAAACAGGTCAATTATGTGTGTTGTAGATCACGCTTTCTTAGCTAATTAAAAGGGCAAAGGTAAATGGGGCTCATCTACTAGTAAGCATAAATTTGGTAATGTTGCATAGTCAAAAAAAGAAGACAAAGATGAGAAGAAAACAAAAAAGTAGAACCAATTTTGCAAATATTGTAAGGAAATGATCATGTAATAAAGGGTTGTCCTAAAGTGGTTGCAAAAGAGGCAAAGAAGAAAGAGGCTAGAATGGTTGTTACAGAGGCCTCTACACCTAAAACAAAGTCAGCTAATCTTGTTCAGAATGAAGAATGGGCATTCACTAGTATTGGTAGCTATGAAACACCTTCTCATGAACGTTGTATGTCAGCAATAGACTCACATGTTTGGTACTTTGATAGTGGGGCACTATAGTTTGATAGTGGTACTTTGATAGTGGGCCAAACATATTACCGTGCACTATAGTTTCTTCAGTTCACTTAAGCCTATCTCTACAAGGAATACTATCACATGCACTGAAAACTCCTCTTATTTTGTACTAGGAGTTGGTAATATCATTCTGACTACTATTGATGGTAGTTCTTTCACATTGTTAGATGCTTTATATCTGCAAGGGATCAAGAAAAATCTGTTGTTAGTTTTAGCAATAGTCAATATTGGCTTGGTTTCCAAATTTGTTGATGTCAATTGTATAGTTCATGATCTCTCAAATGTGACATTATTATTGCTTCTGGCATTTTATGTCATGGGTTGTACAAGTTCATGGACTATGCAAAATCAATGAATGTTTCAACATGTGTAGTTCAAGATTCTCAAGCTATCTTAGATGCAAAGCTTTGGCATGCACACTTTGGTCATATGAATTTTGCTAGTTTGCTTCGCCTGCAAAAATCTGAAATGGTGTCTCCTCTACCCAAACTTGAGGCACCTTGTAAACATGTTTGTGAAATTTGTATTTTGGGAAAAATGCAACATTACTCCTTCCCAAAAGATGGTTCAGCTTGAGCTATTCATAAATTGAAGCTTCTTCCTAGAAGACCACGGACACCTTCATCTGGGAACTATTTGTACTTTATGACTTTTATTGATGATTTCTCCAAGCATGCATGGGTGTATCCATTGAAAGCAAAGTGCCAAGTGTTTATATGCTTCAAAAAATTCCTAGCTATGGCTGAAAATCTATGAGCATGTAAATTCGACACCCTCTGTCTCAATTGAAGGGGAATACAATGTATTTTGATTTTAATGCATTTTTGGCTAAATGTGCGATACAACATCAGTGTATAGTATCTTATACACCTCAACAAAATGGATTTTCATAAAGAAAGAATAGGCCTCTCATGGAGATGGTGAGGCGTGTGGTCAAAAGTCATGGTTTATCATGTAGCTTCTATCTTGAGGCAGTTATTTGTGCAACATATGTACTTAGCAAGTATCCTACCAAAGCACTACAATCGATCACTCTGTATGAGGCACGGCATGATCGCATGCCATCTCTTGCTCATCTGCGTGTATTTGGTTATCTCGCATATGCATTAATGCGTGAACAACACATGAAATCGGATGATAAATTATAGTTTGAAAAGCAAAGGGTATTGTCTATATCATCCATAGACTAAACACACTTTGGTTAGCCATGATGTTGTCTTTGTGGAAGATGCAATTTTGCCATTACTTCATGTACCAAGGAGACATCTCTTAGCTCAAAGGATGTGTATGAAACTTTTTTTCCTCTTTTTACAGGTGGACAATAAAATTCTAGTCCAAATCAAGTGATTTCTCACCCTTTGCAAGTTGCACATGCTGATGTAGATCATTCCATTTTTTATGCAAATTTACATGATGCACTTGTTGATGAGAGGGCGGACATAGAAGAGGCTAAAACTATGCCTAAATGGCTGATGGAAACTTTGAGATATAGCAAATTAGATGCAACTTTGTCATATCATACCTGTTCATGCTCTCATAATGCTTCCTTTGCATCAGATTTCTATGCAATGGTTGCCTCTTATCTTTGTGATGAAAATGAGCCTATTTCTTTTGATGAAGCACAATATTCATGAAATTGGATGGCTTCTGTGCAATCCCAATATGATGCTATTATGAAGAATAAAACTTGGACTTTATGTGATTTGCCTCTGGTAGTTGCAGGGAACCCTGTGTTCCATGCTCGGACAAAGCACATTTAGGTGCACCATCATTATGTTAGGGAGAGGTTCTCTAGTGGAGAGATTAGTTTGCTTATGTGCCCACACACAATAATGTTGGAGACCTTTTCACAAAGGATTTGCCTAGGAAGAAGTTTGAAGCTTTTCACAAAGCTTTGGGCTTACTTTCCTTTGTGGATTGATCTTTTTCCACATAGCTCGGCACTTCCTTATACATCAGTGCCAGCTCCTTGTTCACCTCATCACTCCCAGGGGGGATTTGTTGCTATATTTCAGTAGTGATGTGTGAACACACTTAGGACTGTTGGGGCATTTTTTTCCCTCTAAGTGCCCCCCCCCCCTTTGTATATATGCCTATAACCCTTATGGTTCACTTATCTTTGTACATTCACTTGGTAATACATTTAGAATTGTGTTCGCTCCAAGCTTCTTCTTCTTCCTTATGTTGTTTATGTGCTTCTGCAGACCTCGATCTCCAAACCTATGTCTAAATAGGGGATTACTTTTCTGGTTTCTAATCCTTCTACCAAGGAAATCAAGATACTTCATCATGTTATGAAGGGAAGCCAAGCAACCAATCGCCCCCCCAAAAAAAGCTTACTGATACCTAATTTGTTGGCTAAGCTTGGGGATACTTTGAAAGCCTTTCTAAACTTTGGCTATCTTGGGGCAAGACAAGAAGAGATGACCAATGTATCCTTCAGCCTTAAAACATTGCTTACACCTCAAAGGGGCCTTATATATTGTAAAAGTTTTGGTATTGATCTAAATTCTTTTATAGAGAATTTTTTACAAGAGGATTGCTTTATTTTCTTTTCGTCAATGAGTGACACATTTCTTGAAACTTTAGAGCCATCTTAATGTTGATGAAGAAGTGCACCACGTTTTGTTTAGCTTGTCGTGGCAAAGATTTTTACTCTTAATCGTTGGGGTTTCTTTTATTTTATTACCATTGTTCCACCTCAAGCCTATTGGATGAGGATCACTTATAGTTCACATCTATCTCACTTTGGTCCCTTACCCCACATGGATACAATCAAGGAAAGGATACCAATGGTCATATTTCAATCTAAGGGTAGTGCCGATTTCTTCTTCTATGATCCAATCTCTTTTAATATAGCTTCATAGAAATTCTTAGTGGAAGAAGCCCTGGGTTGAACGTCTTCTTGCCCTTTATAAATTCTCATTCTAAATCGGATTAATGTCTTAAATGGGAAACAAAATGGATTCATTTTGCATGACACCCACTACTCACTTCTAGTGATAACTTAAATAGCATTGTGGCTTCACATTGTTGCAAACCCTCCAAAGGGAGGACACCACTCCTAAGCCTTTGGGGATCATTGGAAAAGCGAAAAAGAGAAGCATGTGCTGATCATCAGTTTCATAGTGAGTTTGTTAGCTACACTTGAACGCTAATAATTTTTAATCCACTATGGTCCTCAGGGCCATCATAAATTTCCTAGTTGAGCTTAAGAATGCCATCTTATTGGGGTCCCCCAACCAAAGAAAGCTTCCATATGGTCCATTATCCTTGAATGGTTTGATATCGGAATTGCATGCATCCAATCCTTTTCGATGAACCTCGAGACCTCTGCACCTTCCTGTTCAGGTCCTAATATAAACGTTGAAGTATCCGAAGACATCGGATCACTTCCCAAAACATAAAGCATGGTCAAATGATTACCAAAATAATGCAAATTTATACAAAAGATACATATATAATCCCTCTTTAGACCTGCAAAAAACTCTGTTAGGACCTGAAAATAATCATAAAACATAACACACATAATTTGCAAGTGGCTCGAAGTGAAATTTCTTCAATCGCCTTCCTGGTTTGTAAGATATGGCTACCGAATGGTAGTTGCCAAAAGCTGTTTAGACTTTGCAAACCGACACAGACCTACAAAATACATCATTTCCAATTTTTTTTTTAATAAACTGAAAGTAGATCATGTGTTCTTCGAAAGGATCCATAGCATGTCTAATTTGGAGTTTTCTAACCCAAGATATAGCTTCTCTAAGTGTCACATGTCAAACTAGTGGACTAGTGGAGGAGCTGGAAAAAGTGTGAAAATATGATTTTTGAAGTGCCTAAAAGCATTCTTCCATCAAGCAAATCCTAAAATTCTCTCCATAATCCCAAAGAGTAATATATGAAGATGCTTGGGCCTATTTTCACCTTATCAAATCCTCTCTTCGTGCATGCCTCCCCAAAAGATGCCTAAATCAAAATTTTTACTTTCACGCAAAAAGTTATATGGGAGATTTTAGCAAGCCTCTAATCCACTCCAAATGTGGATTTTTCTTGGATTTTCTAATTCTCCATGGTAATACGTACACCATACTTTATGTATGTATGCACTAATCCATGGGAAGCCTCTTAAATTACCTCTTTTCTTGCTCCCAAAAGTGGAGTTTGGCAAAAAGTTACTCACCAAAGTCAACATTAAGAAAAGTAGACTTACGTATATACATTTCAAAAAGAGAAATAATCAAGATGCAAAGTGGAAGATATGGGGAGGGGCTTGTATGTGTGAGAAACTACCATGTCTAAATGCTTGATTGAAGCTTTCCATAAGTCCTCACTTTGCCAATGCTACTCATGCTTGTGCTCACATGGAAATGTTGGTTCTCGAATATCATCCGTGTATGAGTGAAAATTAACTTCTATACAAACATTTAATGTCCTATGTGCATATTAAAAAAGGGCAAATGGAAGGAGGAGGAAGACCACTTGCATTTTTGCTTGAGCTTTCCTTGCTTCTTCAAGCATTGTGTGTAAAATTCTAACCAAGAGATAACTTTGTCGGTCCATTAACATTTAACAAGAGCCTAAAAAGAATAATCAATAAGCAAGTTTATGAACACACGAGGATTTATTTGATGTGGGTTTTCACCTTTTCGATATCTATTTGTTTTTTTGTTGAGGTCAATATTTACAATAAGTTTATATTCTTGAACTGATAATTTTGAAAACATAAATATCATATGTTAAGACATATTATCTTTTAGTCCTCATATCCACTAGGACCATATCTAATAAACTATAAATTAAAGAGATGATCTTGTCATATTTGGGTGAAGGATTCAAATGCATAGAAAACAGCATTTCAAATCAAACTAAGATTTTATTAGAACTTTTTATGTCATTTCATTTAGATCACACAATTAACATGGTAACACTAATGAGTTGCATTTTTTTGCTCCATTTCCACACTCGTTTTTCATGAAATTTGCCCTTAACCTGTTATCTTAGAGGAAATATCTAATCCAAATAAAAATCTAGTGTAACTTTGGTCAAGTTTTTAAAAGTTGTCAAACTTCATATCAATCCAAAGAAACAATATATATTTGACAAAGAAAATGTTTGAGGCATGTAGCCTCAATGAAAGGGATCGAGAAGTGTCGTAACTAACAATTATCTTGAACTGGTCAAGCACCATGGGAGACATTTATGCTCAAGCTCTAGATTATTCTGTTCCACTGGTAAGTTCGTGTGACCATGCTCTTACATAATTGAAACTTGCAGTTAGTGATAGTTCTCCTAGAAGGTAGAGTGCCAATCACATGCATTCAAACACCACATGATAATCTCCTAAAAATGAAGCAAACTATACTTTCAAAAACAAGTACTTTCACTATTGCATACATCATAGCCCATGAAAAGTATTCCAGGGATTTCACAATTAGATTAACACAGAAGCCAGAGTACAAAAGACAACATCCAACTTGTTATTGATAGGTTTAGCATGACGAATAACTTTGTTTCCATTAAAACAACATCGGAAGCTTTGTAAGTAGTTTGCTTTTTAGTTAGTATGTCTTCATACTGCATAATATAACTACATCCATGAATTTAACAATTCTGATGCTAAGCTGAAGGTTTCTTAACATGAAAAGTGGAAGTCATCCTCAAGCGATGATTTGTTTTGTGGCTGCATGACAAGATTGAACGAACCATGGATGATAATGCTTGTGTCTGTTCTTATCTAGATTATGTTGTAGCCCATAGAAATATATATGCTGCAACCTACAATAAGAAAACCAGTGAAAGCTCATAAGGATCAGGGTTGAAGTTTCAGCTTCAACTCTAAAATCTATATAACAATTTGAGAGACTAAAACAAGGCCATTCAGATACTTCAAGATTTACAGGCTTTTGCAAAGAAAAACTAACAGTCCGCAAGAAATGCTTCTCCAACCAAAATTGTTTGCTGAGCAAAAGCTACGCAAGCCTAAATGTCCACCCAAGATAGACAGGATGTCTTGAATAAGAAATAAGAGGCATCTGAATATAAATATGCTTTGCACGCCAATGTTCATTGGGCGCCAATCTGACCTATCTGGTGTCTCCCAATCCTACTATGCCCGTTATGGAAGCTCGGCTCTAGTGTAGCTTGGCAAAAGACCCTAAGGAATACACATTTCGACGAGCAGTGTTCTAACACAATGACTTTTATGTATGGTTGCCCTGTGGTTAAAACATGCTTGCATTACATCCAGTTATCAGACAATCATTGCAAGTTTGGTGTTGGTTTGATGCTTACTCATATAGCTAAGAGATGAGGATTTCCCACTGTTAGGGCAGCCCCAATCATCAAACATATTCATCAGGATCCATACAAGAGTCCACGGTCTCCATTGCCGTTGTTTCTTAGCTGGTTCACCCATAAATAATTCCTAGTGATGTATTATGAAGGACGTGTGCATCTAAGGATGGTAAACCCACAACCGAACAGAATCTCAATCTCCGTCCTACCCTCCTGCCCTTTCAATTCCCTCAGAAACTCCCTTCTTCCACCCCAGAATGTTGATTTAAATCAATGACATGAGTAGCTTGGACACAGGTAATAGATATAATGACATGAGCTGTCAAAGATACAGTTCGATTAACTATACCTTGGCATACACTCCACCAGATCCATGGAAATGATGCATTCTTCCAAGTCAATAAAATTCCAACTGGGCAATCACAGGAAAAAAAGATCAGTGGACCTAGATTCAATCCAGCATTACATTTCATGTTCTTAGCAAACATTCACATAAATTATTAGAACCCTCTCGTTCATGAAAAAAAAAATCAAGAGATAGTAAAATATCTAGACCTGCACATCCTTGCCCAAAATGAATGCTCATAGCTTAAGCCTATATCTATGCAAATACTTTGTTGTTTTCACCGAGATCCAGATATCATCATAAATTGGTTTATAGATGATGCCCCTTAATTTTTGGTTGTATGACTTTTGCTGGCGTTCTGGTACACTACTTGGGCATCTGTATATCATGATGCAAATAAACAATTTGGCCAGTACCTGAAAACTATAACAACAATCAACATCCAGAATTAAAACTTTATTGAATTTGGCACATACATGACAAAAGTTGCAATATGCACGATACAGTATGATTGCTTAGAAAGAAGCATGATCGTAGGAAATAAAGACATCATTCCATCCATAACATCATAACTATTCAAACTTCCAGACAAATATAGATTCAATGTGGAAGTGGTTAAAAATAAGTCCAAAGAAAAATAAAAACTTCTGCTTAAGTGTGTCAAAATACAATAATGGAGAACTTATAAACAGCTGGTTGACATTCGTATGTCGGCATCTGCAGTTACTTCGTTTACAGCACAAAAATGGGACTTGAAAATAAACATAGTCATATAAGGAGGGCTTTTTTCTGTATTCCCATCCTGCTTCTACTCATCTCATGCTGTCTTGAAACATCCCACTTGTTTGAAACCCCTTTCTTGAAACAACGGAGTGGATGCCTCAAAGCTCCATCTAGCCTTCTACCATACTGAGCACTTCCCGTTATGACTTGGTCAATCACTGATGCATCTAAATGTCATTTCCCAATTCTGGAACATAAAATAAAGTGGCTAAATTAGAATGGTAATAGATTCACAATTTCCCAGTGCAAAACATTAAGTGACGACAAGATATGAATCATGATCAACATCAAGGCTACATTAAAGTATATAGGCAATGAGAATAAGAATGAAAGAATGAGGGATGTATGAAATGGATTGATCATCAAAGCGTTCAAAGCTTGATGAAAAGAAGTCCTTATCTAATAGGGTTACCTCATTATTAACTTCTAATGTGGTGAGAATGACTATCATCTTCGATGGTTGAGCTAGGCTCTATACTGTTAATCATTATCCAATAGCTGAAGACTATACACCTTACACATCATGATTGTGGTTGATGAATCTGCAAGAAGAAGGTTGCATCTCAAATAAAGGAGGATGTGTGTTGCTCTTGATTGTGTTATTCACCTACCCATTGCCTCAATCTCTTTATGTTACACACAATATATTTCATCCTCCACCTCTCTCCTAGGAGCCTTCAGAGCTCTATCTGCAAACTAAACAATCTGGTACATATGAACCTACACTTAATGCATATTGCATGGTAAACATATTAGCTTTCTAGAAAGTAAATTATGATAAGCATTATCTAAATAGATTACATCATCAATTTTAAATGACTAGCAACATTCAAGTTTGCTTCACAATACAAAGAATTTGCAATATCTTGGAAAGCTCACTCTAATCTATGTGTCGACTTTCCAAGTTCATGGTCTACTCACTTCCATTTTGAGCTTCCAACTAATCATGTACACGTGTGTCATTTTGCTGCCATATGTGCACTCTCTACGTGGTATTACAGTGTGCCTAAAGGGCTCAGGTAATTATGCATCTTTGTATGAATCAAAGAATATGCACCATGATTCTACTCATATGAATAAAAAATTACCCAACCTTTCACACAAAAGTTAAACTATGAGCAGACTTGAAATGATATTCTTGGCTATTGAAGCATTATATCCATAAGTCTCCCACCAATCCACAATACACTTGCAAATATCTGAGTTGAGTTCAATAAGTTAACTAACCTAATAACGATCACAGATATAAAAATATCTTTTCAAATCCAATCCATATTTCATTGTCAAAAACACAACCAAGTAATGGATGCGACAGTGCATAAACTCCCACCTATTATGAATGACATTCAAGATATACCATCTCTTACAATAAGTAAAGTCAAGATGGACAATATGTATGACTCTTATAGACTAACAATACAATACTTGTATGTGAAGATGTCTTTATCCATTGCTACAAACAAAAACATCTCTTGGCACATCAGATATAGAAGGCTTAGTGTACAGTCCTCTATATCTCTGAAACATACTAATCTCTAGAGTGACCTCAAAATGCGGCTCTACTAACCAAGTTATTTCCAACACTCATTGTCTAGTAAACTAAGGCACACATTACGTGTGGATTGTACACTTCATACACTCCTCTAGAATATTCACCACTACCATCTGCAATGTATCTCTAAGCTCACCCACTCTACCAAAAGATCAAATCTATGCAAATCTGATTCTTTGATGGTTGTAATATATCTAGATCTAGCAAATACTTGTAAAAGATACTTAGCACCTGATGTTTCTTTTGCATAAATGTAATGACATGTATGGGATATTATACTACTAATGGAACAATGCGCTTTATATGTGAGTTCTGCACCAACCTGTACAGAGCACCAACTCCCAACCACACTTCTCCTAAGAGTAAGGACCAGGTTGGGTACAGCTCGTGCGAGCACAAGTGCCTATAGAGAGTACTTGTGTGCTGGATGTTAAGTGACTACAGTGATGATGCTTCCACGACAATGATGTTGAGGAGATCATGAGGTGATGATCATGTGATCCTCTAGTTAGCCGATTTCCTCCAATTCTAGGCCTTTAAATGGCCAAGTGTCCTTCCTGCATACACTTGTGTCACCACTTTTCTCTTTCATTATTCATATGCTTTCTCTTCCATGATGGGTGTATGGATCTTTATTAGTTCCCATGAAGCCATGTCACCATGCTAGCCGAGTCTTGAAACCTTGAAAGTTTTGTTTAGTAGCTCCAAAATACAAAATCCGAGGATTCTCTGATATTGCATTCGATGCTCCATGATCAAAAGACACTTCTTGTATACTAACACATACAAAAGTATCTTCTTCAAAAGAAGATTTACCTTTTGAAACCTCTTATGCATTGTTACATGAGGCTCTCTTCTTTTGATTAAAAGTTTTCTTTTTGCATATTGCAATAATGGTATATTCCTTTCTTGAGCATAGATAACTTGGTTTCTTAAAATAATGGCATATTCCCTTCTTGGGCATAGATGTGGATGAAGTAATATTATCCTTAGGTGTAGATGAAGTAGCTGAAGTAGAGGTTGAAGAAAATGTGGTTGAAGACTTAGAAGAAGATGACTTTCCTTCTTTGATAGTTGAGTTTCCTTCTTCTTCTTAATCTCCTCCTTTTTCTTCTTTCTTTTTGATGATGACACCACACCGTCATCGTTCTCTTCCATACTCTTCTTTTGATCTTCATCTTAAAGTAACAAGAACCGCAACTCTTCAAATATGGTTTCTCTATCTCTCGTATAGAGAGAGAGAGAGAGAAGTAACAAAAGAGCTATATGTAGATGGAAGTGACTCCATAAGTTTACCATCTCTTCATAAAAAATCTTGACTCCAAGATTAAGAAGTTTATTAAGAAGTTTATCACGAATGTTCTTAAGCTTCAAAGTATGACATTGAATCGACTCAGAAACCATCATGCATGTGTTGGCTAATTGCCTCCTTAGATTAGCTTTCCTAGCAAGATTTCTACCTTGAAAGAGCTCCAACCAAGCTTGATGAGAGGTTTTGCATGGTTTGATTTAATGAATAATATAATGCTTCACACCCATAGTTATAAGAGAGAATGCTTGAGAATCTCTTGAATCCAAATAGACAGCTCTTTTGTGGGAAGTAATTTGATAGTAACTCTGACTTCGAATGATGAGAGGACTTCATCCTCTTCCTCTTCTACCACCTATTGAGTAGAAATTGGAAAAGCTCGTTATTTGGAAGAAGATTCAACATCCTTTGTAGCTTGTCTTGGCCTTGGATCCTTGTGATTGACAATATTCCATACTTCTTTAGACACCAAGTATCGGTTTTTTGACCCACAATTAATATAGATACATAGAGAAAACAGAGACAAGATGGAGGATATACAACACATGAGACAGATGTAAAGAGCAAAGCTCCAAATATATGCACTATATTCCATAATTGAAGTTACAAGATAGCATAGAAGATATGCAAGACGAATACAAGCTGTCCAATAACTTCAATAACCTCCAAGACTGAAGATGATTTCCTTCATAAGTAGATGAGCTTCAAGTTGTTGCACACCTTGTTGATGATGAAGAAAACACAATTCCACCTCTCCAAGTTCACGATACCTCATTCTCCAAGCTTAGCTCTCCTAGAGCTCCAAAAAGTGATTTGTTTAAGTGCCTATAAGCTTGTCTTCTTATAGATTTTATGAGCCAAGAAAAGCTACACGTAAAATCTCCAAAAACTTGTAAAAAAGATGTTCCACAAATTTTGCCTATTTTTTTGGGATTTGTCTTTTGTGGTTATCATATGCTTTTGGTTAACATTATGTGGTAAAATAATAGCCATAGGATCTATTTATTATGACTATTTGTTTTAATTATTTGTTTTAGGTACCTCTATTTTTCACATATCATGTAAAGTATCCTACAAGCACACACAAGGATAACATGCATCACAAAGAGAACTTACGCATCCCCTATTTCTCAATCAAGTACCACTTAGAAGGATAGAGACAAATATAGGATGCAATTTGATTAAATAGGATATAGACTAAAATATACTCCCAAGATTATAAAGGTTGGCCAATCTTTTTCAAATCAAGGTCATATGCTCTCACCTACACCTATTGTACAAACGTTATTACATAAATACAAGAAAGTGTTATAGCTTCCACCATAAATTTTTGACTGTAGAGATAAAACCCTCCTTGCTCACATAAATCTTCTTCCATGACCAGCAAGATGTTTTGCCAACTTCCAAACATGGTTGAGTGACTAACCCCAAGGAGCACTAGAAGGTTGACTAGTAGTTTGAAGATCACTCCATAGGTACACAAGGAAGCAATGCTCTCCAAAGTATTGTTGATTGCTTGTTCCAACAAATCCACATTCAATAGATATATAAAATTCTAGCGAATATAAACGATGCGGTGATGCTATAATAGCTTCAACTTGACATCTTCTTCTTCCATATGATCCTCCCTGGAATGTATAGCTCTTCGACAATATATTCAATACATTACCATTGCTGAATATGTAGCTGAGCTTGATCTGCATCTGCCATGAAGATTTAATTCTTCTACATGTGGCCAAAATTATCTATGTACTCTACTTTTTCTTCTCTAATACCAACTGCTGGTTTTTAGGCCCACAATTAATATAAAGACAGAGAGAAAATAGAGACAAGATGGAGAATACATGGAACATGCGAGAGATGTAAAGAGCAAAGCTCCAAATATATCCACAATGTTCCATAATTGAAGTTACAAGGTAGTATAGAAGAACACAAGCTGTCCAATATACAAGATGAATACAATCTGTCCAATAACTCCAATCACCTCCAAGGCTGAAGATGATCTCCTCCAAAAATAGATAAGCTCCAAGCTGCTACACAACTTGTTGATGATGGAAGAAACCCCACCTCTCCAAGTTCTCCAAGTTGAAGGGACCTCCTCTAAGCTTCGCTCTTGAAGAGCTCCAAATAGTGATGTATATATACCTTCATAAGTTCAGAATTATCCAAACTTACAAATTCAACATAAAGTACACAATCACAAATACATAAGGAAAATCCAACGACTAAAGCAAGAGAGTACAAAAGAATAAGATCAATATATGTCATGAAAAATACAAACAAAGAAAGGCAATACAAAACAAAAACAAATGTTAAATTTAAAAAAATATGTATATACATATAATAAATAAAAAATAAAAAATTAAAATTAAAATAAAAAAAGGAAAAATTTTAAATTACATACAATAATAATAATAAATAAAATAAAATAAAAAAGGCCCAATATATAATAACAACAAAAGATATACATGTTATAAAATAAGAAAACAAAGATAGCAAATAAGAAATCAAACTTTAAAATAAACTTCTCATAAATAGATTTGAATAATAATAATACTAGTGAATAAAAATAAAAGTAAAGCTAGTTAATGAAAGAGAGAGAATATTGAAGAGAAAGAAAAAAGAAAAGGTAAAATAAAAGCAAAAATAAATAAAGGTAAAATTAGAAGAAAATGTTAAAAATAATAGAAATAAATATGAATGTAAAAAAAAGAAACAATACCAAAAACAAAACACAAAAGTGCAATCTTCAACTTCTATGTCTGTCCGCAACAAGAAGTATCAGGACAGACAAGAAATATCAATATTAAACGTTATCATGTATAGCTTGGAGAAATAGCTATGACATCCCTACTCATGTCATCAGTGCCCTACAGTAGGTGCAAACTTTAACAAAGAATGTTTCTAAAAAAACACTTTTAATAAACTCAATGAACTGAGTTTTTGTCACCTCCAAAAGTGAAGGACAAACTCAGCCATGATAAAATCTTGCACAAAGAACAAACCAATAATGATGATGATGATAATGATGATAATAATAATAATAATAAAAATCAATATAAAAATAATAATAATCATCATCAAATAACTATGAAATAAAAAAATAATGTTGAAAAATGAATAAATGATGATAATAAAAAATCAAACATAGAAATTAAAGAAAAGATAAAATAAAATATAAAAATAAAAATAAACTTAAAAAGTAGCAAAATTTAAAGATAAAAAATTAGCAAAAAGATTAGAAAAGCACTCTCATAACACAAATCACAAAGAGAACTCACACATCCTCCACTCTTTTCTACCAAGTACTACTTGGAAGGATAGAGACAAATATAGGATGAAATTTAATTAAATAACATAAAGACTCAAACATACTCCCAAGATTATCAAGGTTAGCCAATCTTTTTCAAATCAAGGTAATATGCTCTCATCTACACTTATTATAAGATCACACACTGACACAAATACAATGTGTTATAACTTCAACCATATGGTTCTATATGTAAAGATAAAATCCCTCGCTCACATAACTCTTCCTCCATGACCACCAAGATGTCTTGCCAACTCTCAAATATGGTGTCGTGAGTGGGTCTTGGTCACATGAAAGCATGTCCAATGGTATCACTTTATCCTTTTTGTTCCACCACGCATGCCAAATTTGTTGCCTATAGTGGATAGTCCTTAAGGATAGTTAGATTCCATTCACAAAGTATGGCTATTAATCCAAGAGAATAACACACCACTCACAAAATGCACTTATGACAATAGTTAAAACCCAAAGAGGCAAAGAGAAAACAATACTAACAAACAACAAAACAACTTCCCACAGGCTTCAACTGCACCAACATCAACCTTGTGTTATTTGATGCCTAGCACAAGATTACATGGAACAATGCACTTGCAAAGGGGATGCAACAAAGATCCTTCTTGAAAATGCAATTCGGGCACCAACCCATAGGGAGCACCAACTCCCAACCATGCTTCTCCTAAGAGTACGATTCGGTTTTCATACAACACATGTGTGCAAAAGACACATCAGAAGTGAAATTCCCCTCATAAGTCAGAGTCAGAGTCACATCAGAAAACATTCATGGGAACAGGCAAAGCTTGTCTTTGTTCCCATTAACCATGCATTCGTAAACACAAAAAACATCACATCCTCTTAACAAAAAAAATTACAAGTTGTATTTTGAGCATCATCATTAAGGGCAATGTGCATCTAG